>JAGKTI010015732.1:0-20198 GCA_018397915.1 Birgus latro
TTCTCTGTTCCTTGCACCACGTTTGCCTAACACATGCGATGCACACAATAGATTTCTCCACGAACATTCGCTGCACGACATACGTATATAATGTCATATGTGTCGCTGTGTGGCGTATTTTCTTGTCTCTGATCTTTACGTAACTTTCCGCTGTCAGTCAATGCACGCAATATTTCTCGGTGAACACTCGCTGCACTATTTTATACGTATATTTCACACTGAACCATATACAATATAAAACACTATCACATGATTCCATCCCAGCCTCTTCTGTTATTCCCTTCCCTACTGTATGGCATAAGAGACCGCCTGTTCCCTTAGCAACTAATGCATATGTCTATGTATCTCTATTGCATAACATAATGCCTGCTATGGTAGGTCAGTTATTTCACTAATCCAGGCACTATATGTTTCACAGATATAAGTAATGGCTTCAATATAAGGGTAAAATACATCATTTTACGGGCAGGGTGAGTGGAAACCCCGCTATAACAAACCAGACTCTGCCTCTAGGCCCCAATGCTTTACAAACAATATATCTATGTTCAATAGACACAATCACTTCACAGTATAGTCAAAAACACTGTACAATCACAATATTTCAATAATGGCTTCAGCCTCGCGTGGAGGGGGGGAAATGGCGGATTTAAAGGGACAACACAACACAGCACGACCCTGCTGTCTGGCTGCTAGTGGAGCACTGAGATTCTATCACTACGTACAGGCACATAGGAGTCATTGCAGTTTTGCCAAAGTCTTACCTCGGGAGAGAGACGTGGCTACTAGAACGCTACAAAATTTGACGCAAATCGACCAAAAACTTATTTTTTAAATTTTTTTCACGTTTCCACACGATTTGAGGTCCTGTGCTTTGGCACACCACACCACATGTAACGCAAATTGCGGTCCCGTGCGCGAAATGGTTAAACAGGGGTCCAAGACTACACTTACATTACTCTTACACTAACTTAAACTACACTTATATTAACTTATATTATACTTATGCTTACTTATATTACACTTATACTAACCTTTAAATTACGGCATTACACGGGTCCATCCTCCAGAAAAAAAAAAATTGAACATCGTAAGTCTACATGCAACTCATTCCTCTACACTTCTTAGAGACGTGTGTGCGGATGGGACAGACTTACCCAATTTGACTGTGAAACATCCTATGAACGCCAGAATAAGATAGTGTTCTCACTATCCGATACTACCATAAGTGGCACCTGTAGGTCCACGAGTAAATTGCGTACCCCAGGGGGTCGCTTCCCTGTCACCAATGATCTCCCGAATATTCAGTAGAAAAAAAATGTGCCCCAGTCAACCTCCTGCCTGAATGATAACATGGTCGTCTCACCTGGACAGACCTGTACTCTCGCTGCTAGGATCGTCCCAGAGGCGCTTCCCATGCATACACCCTCCTATCACATTCACGCTCTATTCATACATTCTAGTGTTTCCAGCTCTCCACCTAGTAACTGACGAGCGCCTGTCAGGTCCTGAAGTCACTGTTACACCCTAGACCTTGTTGACAGTAAGTTGATGGAGTTCCATGGGTTGCCCTCGAATTAAAGCTACACAATATTCCCACTGAACTGGGCTACGTCCATGATATGAACACCGATTAACCCCAGACACGAGATTAAACTCTCTGAACTCTTGAACTTCCACAGTCAATAGTCAGACAGTCCGACCCACACACATTTCCCTATCCAGCACTTAACTTGATGTGACCATAACCAACACAACAACACTTCACCTCTCTTCAACACTTCAATATTCTTCAATGAGTCTAAGTAGAGGTCGTCTTTCACGTGGTGGTAATTGTTCGTCCTCTGGATCAGGTACAAATGCTTCATTCAGGGGTTCTAAGAGCCATTCTTCCCTCCATAATAGGGTTTTACTTGTCCGGCGGCTCTTTATAACTTTTTCCCTGTGAATACATTTTCTGTCACGTACACACTACCGTCCATTAAGACTTCCACCACACGATACGGACCATCCCATTTCACGTTAAGTTTTTGACACGTGCCAGGTATCACCGCTTCTTTCTTGACCCACACAAGGGTTCCAACTCCAACCACTTGGTTCCTTCACCTCCGGTTAGCTACGTGTCGGTACCTTCTCGACATTTTTCGGTGAGTGTCCCGAATGAGTGCGTGAGCTGCTGTGATCTCGTCTTCCTCGCCATCGACTGAGGGTAATGACACACTGACCAGTCTGGGAGGGTGGCGAGAAAAGAAGGCGAAATAATGTTGCTGACCCGTTGACGTATGTACCACCTGATTCATGGCGATCTGACAGGATTGGAGCAACTGGGGCCATCGGAGAGGGTGGCCCTGAAATAAGGCAGAGAGGACTGACTTCAGGGTCCTGTGCATCCTCTCGGTCACTCCATTCCCTTGGGGATGATAAGGGGTCGTGTAGTACAAGGTGATTTGGTGTCGCTGGCAGCACCGTTGAAATTCTTGGCTGATGAACTCGCCTCCGTTATCCAGGACAATTCCACGGGAGGTGCCATAGTCTGTCTGTGATTTGTGTGGTCTGTTTTGTTGTAAGGGGGAAGAACCTAATGAAGCGACTATAGTGGTCCACTACTGTAAGCACATAGCGATAACCCTGGATTCCAGTAACCATGTTAGTGAGATCTATACCAATTCTCTCCAGTGGTTTATTCACTGGGGGTAATTCCTTCCACTGTTGCTGCAATCCAGTGTTCTGTTTGAACCTTTGGCAAGTTACACATTTTTTTTACATATTCACATACATCAACTTTGAGGTTTTGCCAATAATATAGTTCTTCGGCTTTCATAATAGTTTTCTTTTGCCCTAGATGACCTGTCAATTCATGGGCGTGTTGCAGGGCCTGAATAACTAAGGTACGAGGAACTATGAGACTATAATGAAGACTACCATCCACCTTTTTGCATACAAAATGTAATATTTCATCTACCAAGGCAAACTGATCTAATGTATTCTTTGGCAATCTTTTAGTAGGAATCCTACCACCTTCAAAATACTGTGCAAGTTCTCCCCATACTGGTTCTTCTCTCTGGCGGTCTCTCATCTGCTCTCGGTTTAACCCAAGCCAGGTGGCTTCAGGCAAATGGACTACCACTCGAA
This sequence comes from Birgus latro, assembly GCA_018397915.1. Lineage (NCBI taxonomy): Eukaryota > Metazoa > Arthropoda > Malacostraca > Decapoda > Coenobitidae > Birgus > Birgus latro. The sequence goes on from JAGKTI010015732.1 coordinate 3,130, forward strand.
CTGGGCGTGACAACTGGTCTGCGACAAAATTATCTTTGCCTTTAAGGTACTGAATGTCATAATTATATTCTCGCATTTCCAGAATCCATCGGTTCACTCTTGGTGATTTAGTCCTGCATTTGAATATGCTTGTTAGAGGCTGGTGATCTGTGATCACTGTGAACCGTTTACCCCATAAGTAATGATGAAAGTTTCGGCATGCAAGAACTACTGTTAGAGCCTCTTTGTCTGTGGTTGAATATCGAGACTTGCAGGGGGTCAATTTTTTTGAGAAGTACCTGATTGGCTTGTTGGTACCGTCAGCTTGAACTTGACTAAGGACTCCCACAATGTGAGTGTTACTGGCATCCGTAGTAAGAATGAATGGCTGTTGTACTCTAGCTCTAACTAAAACAGGGGCATTGGTAAGACAAGATTTGAAATGTTCAAAGGATTTCTGACATTCGCCCGTCCAGTGAAAGTGAAAGGTCGTTCGCGATTTTGTCAAATTGGTAAGTGGTGTAGCAACTCGTGCGAACGACAGTACATGTTTCCTATAGAATCCACACATTCTGAGGAATCATCTCACTTCCTTCACAGTGGTGGGTGGCTTCATTTTCACTATGGCTTCTATATTTTTCGGATCCGGTTTACTTCCCTCTGCCGAAATCTGGTGACCCAGGAAGGTCACTTCCTTACATCCAAATTCACACTTACTAAGATTTAGTTTTACCCCACTACTAGCAAGCAGCTCGAAAAGTTGTTTCAAACGTTCCAATAGGGTAGGAAAACTGGGGGCCCATAAGATTATGTCATCTAAGTAGTTTTTGACCCAACCCTTCTGTAGAAGAGGTGTTAGCAAAGTGACCATTTGTCGTGAGAAGATTGCAGGGGAACAGTCGAGACCAAAAGGAAGGCATCGGAAACGATAGAGCCAAACCGTCGCTGAAAGTAATAAGATCATGACTCTTCTCATCTAATAAAATTTGAAAGTACGCCTCTCGCATGTCCAGAGTGACATAATATTGATGTCCGGCTGCTTGTTCTACTAATTCATCTAGCCGCGGAAGTGGGTGGACATCGGCTGCGAGATGCTGGTTTACATGGTGGTGATCGAGGAACATTCATTTACTACGATCGGGTTTATTAACCAGGACGATAGGTGACAACCAGGCTGCTGTGGATCATTCAATGATCTCTCTGTCCTCCATGTCCTTCAACATCTCAGTGATAATTTGTTTTGCTTGAACTGGATAGCAATACATAGGGCCATGACTGGGCTGAGGGTTTGTGACTTTAATATGAGCTGGAGGACCCTTGATCAGGCTAATTCCCCTTCGTCAAGGATAAAAAGAGGGCCATACTCTAGAATCAGTTCAGTTAATTCTTCTCGCTGATCAGTAGTGAGTTGTTGCCATTTCTGTTCGTCAATCAAAGCTTTCAGTTTCTGAAAACGTGTACCGTTTTGTTTGATGTGATCGTTCTCTGGGAGAAGATCGTTGCGTATTTTAGTGATGTTAATTTTGTCAGGGATTGGGTTGGTCACTCGTATGAACCAATGATGGTACCCTTTCGAAATACTTTTACCTTTTTGGTGGTGTTAATAAGTGGAACATAGATGTTATTTGCCTCGTTTACTTGGACCAAATAAGGATGACTATTATGACTAATTCTAGGTTGAGGGTAGATGATAAGATTAGTTGTTGGGTCCTCTTTCACAGGTATGGACACGAATTTAGACTGGTAAAGGTCTAACTGTAAGGACGTAAGGAGGTTAATCTGCGAGGTTTGTTTTAGATTGGATAATTCTACTGGTTCAACTCTGACTCTCCCCACCTTGTTTTTCTGTTGGCGAATGTGATTCACCACATAAGGGGCGCCTCACCAGATCATAACTCTCTTCACTGCATCCTACATGAGCGTAGCTTGGCTCAGCACGTTACATCCCAGGAGGATGTCAGTACTAAGGTAAGAATTGGGTACTACTGGGACCCATTGTTTGTGTACCTTCTCGTCACCAACCGCTATTTCAGTTCGCAACATTCCCAATATTCTCAGAGGTGCGCCTGTGACTCCTTGTAAGCGCGGCGGATTTTGACGTGTGTTCACTTCTCCCCCGATCCGTTTGATTGCGGACTCCTTGATTAAAGTGTAGCTACTGCCGGTGTCCACGACAGCTTCTAACATTTTCCCATTTGTTATTACACTGATAGTGGGAGATGTTTGGCCGCCAGCTAGTCATAACTGCCGAGACGGTTCACGAGCTACCTTCGGAGAGATGCTTTGAGCTGTTGTGCCGTGACTACGTCCAGGGCACCCGCGTTCACCACATCAACATCCGGGTCTGCGACAATCAAAACAGTGTCCAGGAGGGGGGTTTCGCCAACAATCTCCGAGGTAGTGAGATGTAGTTTGACAATGAGCACAGTATCTGTCACTATATGCCTTAGGGTTATTAGGCCGTCCCTTATTTGCTTGTGCCAGGTTAGAGTTGAGCTCATGGATCTGGCACTTTAGATCCTTTATTTCGTCCCTCGGTCCATTTGGATTCGAAATGTTACTCTTTTTCGGTGAGGTAGAAGGTGATAGCTGGTTGCCTACCTCCCTGCCTTTCACACTTCTCTCGGAAGGCACCATATTAACCTGAGATGACTGATTCATTTCCAATAGTTGGCGTTCATTCTCTATTCTGTCATTGAATTTTTTTATGGGTATTCATCATCTGGAAAACCTTCAAGTTTTCCCCTTGATGGAAGAGGTAATCCATACCACAATATACGCTTGATAGTTTTGTCTCGGTTAGGGAATCTCTCTCCGGGAAATTTGTGTTCTATGGCCGCATGTTGGCAAAGAAATCGGTGCGAAAAGGCCTGAGGTGATTCTACCCAATCATAGCAGGCTGAATCTAGTTCCTGCCATGCCAGGTCAATACTCACTTCAATAGCAAACTCTGATCTAAGGAACGCCTTGAATGTTAACCATGTGGTTACTCGATTTTTAGTCTGATTATTATGAATGAAAATGGCCAATTCCGAGCTCACTCGACTCTTCGCAATTTGTATGCGCATTCCATCATCTTGGCTACACCGCTCTACCACTTCAAAAAACATTTCTAGGCGAGCTGCCACATCAATACCCTGTAGTTGACCCAGTTCTAGAGCTGGAAATATCCCGTGGTGTCACGAATTTTCTGCATCGTAAAATCATGTAAAGTAAATTGTGACATCGAGTGATTTTGCGGGAGGAACGAATTATTATGAAATGTACGATGTTTCGCTCATTCTCTCAAACCATCCGCTCGCGTGCCTGTATTCGCATCAAGTTGTCAAAACTTTCGTTATTCTTCCGCGAGTGATTGTTTTTATGTGCGGGTGGTGCGTTCCTCTGAGCAATAGTTTTTGAATTATCGGTCGCGCTCTGAGCCGTTACGCCGCCCTCGCCCCTTCACACGCTCTCTCGCCGTGTATTCAAATCAGAGCTCAGTCTGTCTTTAGCCACGGAACGAGTGGGTTGTGCCCATACGGAAGCTCGAGTGATCGTTTTTCTTAGCGATTTCAGATCTCAGCTCGTATCGGCGTGTGTTCCCGAGCTCCCACCAATCCTTGGTGATCGACTACAGCACAGTCTCATCCATACCGATTAGTATTTTCTTTTGTTTTCCTAGGCTTAAGTTTTTGAGATATTTAGCTGTCTGTCTGAGTGAGTGCATTTCCCTTCCTTTGATTTGAATTGGAGTCATGTAACGTAAATTTATTTGCTTGTATTTAATAAATTTACAGTTCGTTTTCTTGAGCTTTGTTAAATGTAACAGTCGTTTTTAATTTTCCCACTTATTTAATACAGTTTTGCTACTCCACGTTAGCACAACTCATTGTATTAAATCACGACTGGTACTTAGGCCAGCTTTTGGCATTAATCCTTAAATCCGTTGTGCTAGCTAGGAGTTCGGCTCAGCCAAGATCCTGTTTATCTTTATTACCAATTTTTGAATATTAAGGGGAGAAACTAACTTTCTCAGAGGCCAACGGTACAACATTACAGCCTATTTGAGCGTCTAGTCTCTGCTGTGTACCGTTGAGAAAGTCTATAAATTCTCGATTTAGAGAATTGGTGAAGTGAGCCAGCATAAAGTGAAATCGCTGCTTGATTTCACAAGTCTATTCTCTCGTAGTAAATGACTCGATAGTCATTCTTAGCACACATAGCTATATATTGTATACTCAAATTATACAATATCACATTGATCTTTTGAATTATACACTTTTCTTTTTGAAATACCAAAATTTCCCCTGACATCTGGCGACCTCGCCAGGATAAGCTCCTAGCTTGGAATTATTATTACTGAATCACTTACTCACTCTTACTTATCAGTCTCAGTTGTCACTCAGTCTCAAAACTAAGCACGATGGAATCCAGTGCATTCGTGCAAGAAGCTAAGGATATGGGGCTTACTAACCCCCAGGAAATTCGAGATTATGTCCTATCGCGCTTCAATTACGAGCAGCAACGTGAAAATGCCGCCCGTGAAGAGCGGAAAATTGAACACGAGGAACGGCAGAAAGAGAGGGAGGAACGGCAGAAAGAAATTGAATGCAAGGAACGGCAGAAAGAGAAGGAGCGGGAGGAGCGCAAGCGGGAGCGCGGGCGCGAGTGCGAAGAACGAGAGCGAGAGTGTAAACATGAGCTAGAAGTGCTAAAGCTGAAGCGAGACTCCTTGGCTTCAGGCACACTGGGTGCAGCCAATCCAAGCTCCTCTACTGCTCTCCCAGCACCTTTTCTAGCAACTCCACATCTCAAGCTTCCCTGTTACAAGGAAGGCGAGTGAATCGAGCCATTTATAGCTCGTTTCGAAGACATGGCAAACCTGTATGATCTGGATGAGGCAGCTAAGCGGCTTCAGTTCCTTAGCCTGTTTGAAGGCCCTGCCCTCGACATTCTCCATAGAATTCGCTGAGATAATCTCACGTATGAGATGATGAAGACCGCACTCATCAAAGCGTACGGTCTTACTGTTGATCGTGCTAGAAATCAGTTCATGAAGGCGCATCTCCAGGAAAAAGAGACAGCTGTTCAGTTCCTTGACCGTCTCATGGCATATTTAGGCGAGTGGATGGAGAAGGACGAGACTCCCAGCACACGAGAGGGAATGATCGACCTCGTGCTGCTCACACAGCTGGAAAAGTCGTGGCCTGCTGAACTTATGGCCCAGCCCAAGATGTCCAAAGTGAAGGACGCATCCCAAATGGTAGAAAAGGCTGATGCTTTCTTTACTGCGTACGGGTACCAAACTCGTAGGCAACAGCCATGGAATAAGAAAGATGCTGCTAAGTCTGGTAAGCAATCCCAGGCTGAACCCCAGCATCAAGGCCGTTCTCAAAATAATGGTCATGGTCCAAACAAACCGCAGAACGACCAGGGGCAGAATACACAGAAACATGACTGGAAGAGGTACAAGCAGTACTCTAACCAGCAGAAGTACCCTAACCAGCAGCAGTACCCTAAACAACAGCAGTATCAGCCACGCAATCGCCAACCGGGACAAACCTTTTCGACACCAGCCCCAGTGTATCGGAGGCAGGAGGCAAATGCAGCCTTCATTTCTCAACAAGTGCACGATGGTGCCGTCCCCACCAGCACAGCTCCTCCTTCACAGTTCACTAGTCCCCCTCAGACGGTGAACTTTCCTCCACAGGCCGTCAGTGCTCCTGCACCCCAGATGGTGAGTACAACTCCTCATTCATCTAGTTCGGGTATGATCCCTAAGGCAAATACTCCTGTCAGATTTGAAGAGATGTGTGACATGCAGCCTTATCAATGGCTGGTGTCGTGCTGCTACCCAGGTGTCGTTACGGTATTTCTCGGGAATAAATCCTCCCGTATTTAATACAAAGTGGTAGCGTAGTTTAACTCCGCCTCGACACAGGTAACGCACGACATGGGGGGAGACTTCACTAAAATGCCCCGACACACATGTACTTAAAACTGGGAACTGGAAGAAGTGAAAAAGTAATATGGCTTTTCTAGGCTTTAATTACAAAATAGTATTTACAAAAATCTACAATTAACTCTGAGGTAATTCCCACCTCATTTCACTACGTGCATAAGTACCTAAAAACCGCACATACACGTCTACTCTTAAAATCACTGGAATATTAACACTATTTTAATAAAGCAAAGCCAGTCTTGTAAAAACTCACTAGTGCTGTTATATATATATATATAGCACTCTTTAGTTATTCATATATATGAAATCACTGTTACATCAATATAAGAAAAACACACTTAAACATTTAAAATCTTAACTCCCTCTGTTTCAAACTAGGAGTCCTTACTAGTTCTTAGACTCCTTCCGGTTTCTAACTAGGAGTCCTTACTAGTTCCCAGACACAGACAACTAGGAGTCCTTACTAGTTCCCAGACGACAGACAAATAAATAGCACTGCTGGTCAGTTATACCCGCGGTCACAAAGCATGTACTTTCACTTACTACCAGTAATGCTCGCATGCTGGCTCCCTGGAACTTTACTCTCGGCTATACAGCGACGTCTCTGCACCAAGCGCGCCAAGCTGTCTCACCGTCCTCCAGCTCTCGTGTCTGCTCTTCGCCAAGTTCTAGTCTGAACTGAGGTCTGTACCCCTTTCTGGCCTCAAAAGGTTGCCGATATTCGCCAGCAGTCATGTGGGGTGTGGTGGGTGATGATGATTCACCCACTCACCCAGCGCCGTCACCCACATGTCACCCGCTTCACCCACCGTAGAGGCCCTACCAGACTCGCTGTGTCAGCACCCGCTCTCACGGTCTGAACTGCCTAGCCAACACTTTTCCTGTGTAAACAACTCGACCAACACCACCCGCACTACTCCTCTCTCTCTCCTCCTCCTTCCTCTATTTATTTCTTCCTCTCAACCTCTCTTCCTTATTCCATCTCCCTATTGCCCACAGCTGTACACCGAATCGCTACTCTTTCTCCCCTGTCCGCATTTCATCCTTAACTCACTTCCGGCAGGTGGTGTCATTTGCACCTCTGTCACCGCTGTGTGTCTTACACCTGCTTGAGGGGATGCATGTCGGCTTCCCGACACTGGCCGCTTCCTCCACAGGCCCTCCCACAGGTAACAGTGCCTTCCTTGTTGAGCCAGGGCTTGTGGGAGGTGTTTCTGTTAATGTACTGAGAGACAATGGTTCCTCAGGTTGTACTGTCAGGCAGAGTCTTGTTCATCCTGAAGAGTATACAGGCAGACAGATCCAAGCTCAGCTTATTGATGGATCAGTGAGATTGTTCCCTGAGGCACGTATCCAGGTAGCATCTCCCTTTTACACAGGTTCAACAGTTGCAGTTGTCATGCAAGAACCTGTTTGACCTCATTATAGGCAATATACCAGGTGCCGAGTATAGTTGCACCACAGATGTCACTACTCAGACTTCGGCTGCAGTAACACGAGCCATGGCCACGGCTCTAAATTGTGCTGCCCCAGTGGCTATTGCATTGCCGCAAGATCTGATTTGTAGTCAAGATGTTGTCCAAGAGCAACAGACTGACCCGACCCTTGCTGTTGTGCGGAAGAAACAAAAGGGTAAAGTGATCAAGTATTCACGGGGTGGACGAGCCAGGTTCCTTCGTAAGCGAGGACGGCTGTACCGTGAGTCACAAACACCCCAGGGCGAGGTTCGACTGCAGTTTGTCGTTCCTGCAAACTACCCCCAAGCAGTGTTAGAATGGGGTCATTGTTTAGCATCAGGAGGTCATATGGACAAAAAGAAAACCCAAGGCCGTATCCGTGGTGACTTTCTGGCCAGGAATGGGACAGGAAATTGATAGTTTTGTGCACTCCTCTAATGTGTGTCGACGTACCACCATTCAGGAAAGTTTCCTTCCTGCGCCGGTTGAATCCACGCCCATAATCTCTGAGTCGTGTGAGAGAGAGCAGCGGTAATGTGAGTATCTGTTGTACACTGGGTTCCCTAAGACTGTGTTGTTCTAAGAGATTTGAGCAATCCAAGAACTAGCTTGGTTCCCAGTCAGTACTATGCTGCTAAGACCTCACATCTCGCTTGTTGGCCCCACAGGACATAATATGTCTGGGGTCTGTACATACATATGTACTGTAGCTCATAAGTGCACATTCTCGGCGATCCCAACCGAGGACACCGACGACAAGCCCTTATTAGTCGTAAGCATAGGTCTTGTGCATATTGTATGTACCGTAGATTAAGGTAGGTTAAGGGGGAAGTCCGAGACCCCGCAGAGGCAATCTGAGGCTGTGTTTGAATTACCTTGTGGTGTATCTCGAGCTGTGGGCCTCCCTGAGGATTCCCGGAGATTACACAGAAGCCACATGAGTGTTCACACCCATGCAGGGTGTTAAAATGTGACCTGCCCAAGTTTGCATAGGGATTCTCGACTACCTGTACTAGTTATAAGTGTATAGTTATAAGCGACCAGTCACGGTGAACCCAACCGAGGACACCGAGGACAAACGGGCAGTCGCGGTGACGAGCCCTTTGTAATGATAAGTATAGCTATAAGTGTGCAGTCACGGTGAACCCAACCGAGGACACCGAGGACAAACTGGCAGTCGCAGTGACGAGCCCTTTGTAATGATAAGTATAGCTATAAATGTGCAGTCACGGTGAACCCGACCGAGGACACCGATGACAAACGGGCAGTCGCGGTGACGAGCCCTTTGTAATGATAAGTATAGCTATAACTGTGCAGTCACAGTGAACCCAACTGAAGACACTGATGACAGGCGGGTAGTCGCGGCTATCCCAGCCGAGGGCACTGACGATGAGCCCTTTATTAGGCGTAAGTGTAGGTTAAAAAAGGCAACTATTAAGGAAATAATGACGACATACGTATGAAACTTCCTGTTAACTGACTTTCAGCTAAAGAGTACTTTCTTTTGTGTATGGATTGATTGCTGGGTGGATGAAATTGTAATTTAGTGCAAATTCTTTCATTGACACTACTGATGCTCCACCTTGACTCATCCCACAGGTACAGTTGTTGGGTGAAGAAGATGTCCAGGACTATTGATTGTCTCTGCTGCACGCTGCCACTTCTTCTCCTCTGCCCTCGTTGCCTTTATTATTGCATTAATATGTATTATTATTATTGCTTTACACGTAGGTACAGTTACACTACAACTGTCACACCTACACCGTGTATCACATACACCACGCTACATAACAATTACAATGTAAATGTAGCGAACTTTCGCTCAGTTTGACCTGAGTACAGGATTTTTCACTGTCGTCTCGGAGTTTTTCTCTAAAGCTTGCTTTCCTTAACGTAAATACGAGTTTTTTACGCTCATGGGCGACAGTGTTATTCTCCTGTAACAGGATAATACACACACCACAGTGTGAATCTTGTGTGACTGAGCTAGGATGGATATATATATATACTGTATATAATGTCAAATTTTACTAAAGTAAACTTTGAATTTTTTCAGGGGCGTAATGTCACGAATTTTCTGCATCGTTAAATCATGTAAAGTAAATTGTGACATCGAGTGATTTTGCGGGAGGAACGAATTATTATGAAATGTACGATGTTTCGCTCATTCTCTCAAACCGTCCACGCGAGCTTGTATTCGCATCAAGTTGTCAAAACTTTTGTTATTCTTCCACAAGTGATTGTTTTTATGTGCAGGGTGGTGCGTTCCTGTGAGCGATAGTTTCTGAATTATCAGTCGCGCTTTGAGCCGTTACGCCACCCGCGCCCCTTAACACGCTCTCGCGAAGTGTATTCAAATCAGAGCTCAGTCTGTCTTTAGCCACAGAACGAGCGGGTTGTGCCCATACGGAAGCTCGAGTGATCGTTTTTCTTAGCGATTTCAGATCTCAGCTTGTATCGGCGTGTGTTCCCGATCTCCCACCAATCCTTGGTGATCGACTACAGCACAGTCTCATCCATACCGATTAGTATTTTCTTTTGTTTTCCTAGGCTTAAGTTTTTGAGATATTTAGGTGTCTGTCTGAGTGTCTGAGTGAGTGCATTTCCCTTCCTTTGATTTGAATTGGAGTCATGTAACATAAATTTATTTGCTTGTATTTAATAAATTTACAGTTCGTTTTCTTGAGCTTTGTTAAATGTAACAGTCGTGTTTAATTTTCCCACTTATTTAATACAGTTTTGCTGCTCCACGTTAGCACAACTCTTTGTATTAAATCACGACTGGTACTTAGGCCAGCTTTTGGCATTAATCCTTAAATCCGTTGTGCTAGCTAGGAGTTCGGCTCAGCCAAGATCCTGTTTATCTTTATTACCATTTTTTGAATGTTAAGGGGAGAAACTATCTTTCTCAGAGGCCAACGGTACAACATTACAGCCTATTTGAGCGTCTAGTCTCTGCTGTGTACCGTTGAGAAAGTCTGTAAATTCTCAATTTAGAGTATTGGCGAAGTGACCCAGCACAAAGTGAAATCACTGCTTGATTTCACGAGTCTATTCTCTCGTAGTAAATGACTCGATAGTCATTCTTAGCACACATAGCTATATATTGTATACTCGAATTATACAATATCACATTTATCTTTTGAATTATACACTTATCTTTTTGAAATACCAAAATTTCCCCTGACACGTGGTCTTGTGAGATTCTCATTTCCTGACATTGTTAGAGATCGGTCCGGAGTCTGAGGACAGGCTGATCTCGAGAAAAACTGCTGCGTCTCAAGCTGATCAGGCTCATTTTCCTCAATTTGAATTCCTACACCTTGCCAACTCATGGTGGTACGAAAGGAACACCTCTTACTTCTATTAGTTATCTATTATATTAGGCCAGATACCCTTTTATCACTGCCAACAATTTATCTTTTACCTAAATCCTTGCCTCACATGACCAGTGCACTCCATCTGTTTGTGATCCTGCATAGAAGGCTGTATTAAACTGGATTAACCTTTGCTTTGCTTTACGTTTTAGTTTCTGATTGATGGCATTTTGGAAGGTTCAGTAACCCTCAGTGGAGATTGGGGTGTCTCCCTGGTAGATACGAGGTTCCACTAAACAAATACGAACTTCTGCTCACAGTCCCTCTCTCTGACTCCTGCAATTTGTCTGATATCATAAGCTATTTGGCCTGGAGTCGTATGCCAACTTATGTCATTGCTTCCTATCCAGAGTATGCACAGATCGTGTTGCCACTCTAGTACTCCACTTACTCGTACATCAGAGAAAAAAGTTCTTGTTTTGGCACCAGGGGCGATACACTTTGAGTTCCACGTCCGAATTAATATTCAATGACTGAGGTATTTGACTGTGACCTACTAAGGATACTTTAAACATATTGTTCTTTCACTGTTAACTGTGGGAATATATCGATCAATTTTCAGTTTTATTACTTCGATGGAAAATTCTATTCTCTAGGAGTTTGCAATATAAGATCAAGTGGGCCTCTAGTATGTTGTTACCGAATTTCTATCTAAAACCCATCGCTTTTGTCACCAGTGTAATGACGAAGTTTTTGATCATACAAATTATGGTAGGAAATCCCACCGCTGACCACCAGTGTAAGGGCGCCACATTTAGGTTCCCTCTAAATAAAGAAAATTAACTGATACCGCCGCTTTTGAATGGAATTTTTGACTCGCCTATAATTTTTAAGAAATTCCACCGATTTGCCACCAGTGTAAGGATGCAATTTTTATACTATTTAAATTATGAAGATCCCACCTCTTTAACACCAGTGTAAGGGCGGAAATTTTATACACGCATATAATTTTAGAAAATCCACCGCATTGACACCAATGTCGTGCTGCAAAATTTAGGGGCCTCGTTAATTTGCTGAGATTATAATGAATTACCAACACGAAAAAGTAAGAAAAACAATAGTAGGCTGCCACCACCCAGCATATGCCGGGAAAGAATAATTAGTGACATGTAGAGGTGTATGGTATGTAGGAGGACTGCTGGGCCTTGATAGCAGGCTATGAAGCCTCTGCCCAGAGTCGGACACATAAAAAAAAAAGTCCCGTTACGGTAAGAGATAGGACACTAGGGCCTTGAGACTGTAATTAGGGTAGCATGAGTAGATTAGAGTGAGTGAATCTTTTAGATAGTAACACACCTTGCGGGCCACTCAATCTCACAATCAAACTTCCCAGAGGAATTTAGAACAAACACATAGGAAAAATAATTAATCTATGATTTACTGACTAACTTAGTGTATAGGAATGGAATGGAATATGAAGTTTAGGCCGAAGGCCAAGCACTGGGACCTGAGAGGTCATTCAGCGCTTTGATGAGTGAAGTATGAAAGATGATGGTTTAAAAGAGTGAGTTTAAAAATGGGGAAAACTACTATACAATAATTATACAAAATCGTAGGTAAAATGAAAAACAGATGTAGACAGCAAGCCCTAAAACATAACTATGACAACACTAATCATAGCTTGTAGTACAGCCCTGTCTCCTTTAAAAACGCCATAAGGCTAGAAACATTTGCCCTATTACCTAAAACAACTGATAGGGATCTCCTATTTGTTAAAAATTTCACTCGAGAACGGGCATAGATCGGACAGTCCAATAAAATATGTCTGCAAGTTATTGTGACATGGCAGATGTCACACTGGGGTGGGACCCCTCGGTCCAGTAGGAACCCATGAGTCAAACGCGTATGGCCAATTCGCAGCCTAGTCAGCCTCGTCTCAAAACCCCGACAAGCCTGAGAAGAGGATGACCAGGCATTGACCAAAGGCCGGATCTCTTTATACTTAGAGTTATTGGCCAGGGAGGGGGAAGCCCATCTCGCCTGCCACTCAGACCAAACAAAGTTATGGATAACGGTCTTCATATCAGAATAGGGAACCTTATTATACCCTACAGAAGGAAGAGAACATGCGGATTTTGCCTCTTTATCAGCGAACTCGTTCCAATAAAGATTAACATGAGACAGTATCCAGCAGAACAAAACCAATTTATACTTTGCAGCCAGGCGCCAAAGCCAAGACTGAATCTTCCTTATTATAGGATGGAATGTATTAAACTGCTCAATGGCGGTCAAGCTTCCGTAGGAGTCTGAATATGTTGTAAACGTCTTTCCCGGCATTGAGTAAGCCACTTCAAGAGCCTTCTCGATAGCAGTTAGTTCAGCAGTAAGAACAGAGGCATTGTTTGAAAGCCGTCCAATGCGTACACCCCCTTTATGGACAACAGCAAAACCTACACCAAGTTGTGACTTTGAGCCATCTGTATACAACTTTACTGAATCCCTGTGGAGGAGATCATGGAGCAAAAACTTCGATTTAATTTCTGCATCCGAAGAGGTTTTCCTACATATGGTTTTGGGACACACATTAGGTTTCGGAATGAGCCAAGGAGGAAGACTGCTGTAGCTTACTGGTTCAATCTTTTGCTCCCTCAGTGATGCGTCACCCACAGGTAGCATACGAATCTGAAAAGGTATAGAGGCTCTTGGGCTACGGAACTTTGACGAGTCACATTGCAACAGAACATCAACACGAGGATTGGTGTAACGACTGCTTTTGATTCGCACAATGTAGCGAAGCCCTAACTCATGCCTACGTAAGTCCAGAGGAAGCTGGTCTGTATCTACGTATAAACTCTCCACAGGGGAAGTGCGGAAGGCACCAGAGCACACTCGTAGACCCGTATTGTGGAGCACATCAAGCTCATGAAGTTTAGTCTTACAGGCAGAGGAATAAATTTGGCAAGCGTAGTCAATCTGTGATCGGCATAAAGAGTTATAGAGCTTGATAAGGGAGTTCCTATCTGCACCCCAGTGAAGACTAGAGACCACTCTAAGGATATTCAATGATTTCTTAACTTTAAGCTTCAGATAATCAATGTGCTGTGACCAAGAGAGACGAGAGTCAAAGATCATGCCCAGAAACTTAACCTCCTTCTCAAAAGGGATGATGTCATCGTTTAACTTTAAGTGTGGGACAACCTCCTGGCGTGTGCTTCTAGTGAAGCGGACTGCAACAGTCTTGGAAGGTGAAAAGCAACAACCATTATCATCATCCCAACGACAAATAGTATTTATGGCCTTTTGCAAGTGATGACTAATCTCAACTGCATCGTAGCCGGACACACAAATTGCCAAATCATCAGCATATAGGGAGCCCAGCACAGGGCGGGAAATCTGATCGAGAACACCATTGATAGCCACTGCAAAACAGGTGACACTAAGAATGCTGCCTTGGGGAACACCCTCCTCTTGCCTATAAGGACTGGATACAACATTTCCGACACGAACCTTAATGTAGCGTTCCGACAAGAAGGAGCGGATAAAACGAAACATATTTCCCTCAATTCCATATCGAGACAGCTGAAGAAGAATGCTAGTGTGCCTGGTTGTGTCGTACGCTTTCTCAAGGTCAAAAAACACCCCAATAGTCTGACAATGGTTGGCAAAGCTTTGCTGGATATTATTTGAGAGGATCAGAAGGGGGTCTAGTGTCGAACGGTTCTTCCGAAACCCAAACTGGTAAGGAGAAAGCAGCTTTTCGGATTCTAAGTACCACATTAACCTTGCATTAACTAGCTTTTCCATCATCTTACAAACACAGCTTGTAAGTGCGATAGGCCTATGGGAGGTAGCCAAAAGAGGATTTTTGTTTGGCTTGCTGATGGGGATAATGAGGGAAACTCTCCAACTGGCAGGGAAAATGCCCGTTTCCCAAATTTTGTTAATAATCTTTAAGAGGAACTTTGTAGCCACAACAGGCAAATTTGTGAGCATTGAATAGAGGATGTTGTCCTCACCTGGAGACGTAGAGGCAATCGATGACAACACGTCTTCCAGTTCCCTGAGTGTGAATGGAGCATTATAGGCAGCATTGCAAGAAGATGAAGAAGGTGGAGGCATGTCATGAATACCATTCCCTGATATTAGAGAGGACTTGGAGACATCAGCAAAATGCCTCCCTTAGGTCTCCGCAACCTCAGCAGGATCAGTAAGGAGGTCGCCACCTACTTTCAATGTCGGGGTGGGAGATGGGATGAATTTGCCTGAAAGTTTTCTAATTTTCCTCCATATAACCCTAGAGGGGGTCTTGGAGTTAATGCCGTTGATGTAAGATATCCAAGAGTCCCGCTTCGCCTTTCGAAAGTAGCGACGTTGCTTTGCCATGGCACGTTGGTAAATTTGGCGCGAGGCAGCTGAGCCACTGGTCTTGTAACGCCGATAACATTTCCTCGTAATTTTCCTTAGTATGGCACAGGTTTTATTCCACCAGGGGACCGCAGGTCGATGCGGTTTACCTTTCGACATAGGGATGGCCTCACGGGCACTGCCCATAATTGCAGCAACAAAATAATCATAGGCTTCCAAGTGACTAGAGAAGGACTCGAAAGGCCTAGCCAGAAGTATACCATTTTTATAATACAACCAATCAGCCTCCCGCTCCCTCCACCTAGGAGAGGAATAAGCAGGGACATTTTTCACACACTTTAAATGGATTGGGTAATGATCGCTTCCATGCAGAAAAGGGTTTACTGACCAATGAAAATCCATAAGGATGGAAGGAGAACACAAGCTCAAGTCAATAGCGGAGGAAGCTCCGCTACAGACATTGTGGTAAGTCACAGAGCCATCATTGTAAACCGAGATATTATACGATTGGAGTATGTCATCCATAATCCTCCCACCAACATCCAAAATTGTACCACCCCACAGTGGATTATGCGCGTTAAAGTCCCCAAGAAGGAGGAAGGGAGCAGGAAGCTGACGGATTAAGTCTTCGATGTCCTGCTTACTAAAACCACCACGAGGTGGAAGATACAAGGTGCATACCGTGAGTGAATATTCCAATACAAGTGTAACAGCAACAGCTTGGAGAGTTGTCTGCAACTGAACCAAAGAGTGCTGCAAAGACCCGTGAACAATTATTGCTGCACCCCCATGCGCCCGATTACCTGGCGGAGGGGGAGACCCGTGAAAGACATAATTCAATCCAGGATTGTATACCTCAGAGCCCAACATGGTCTCCTGGAGACAAACAACACCTGGATCAAAGTCATGCATCAGAACTTTTAGTTGCTCGGACCTAGAGCGAAGACCCTTACAGTTCCATTGCAGGATGTCAGAATGGAACGTTACCTGCTAATGACAGGAGCTCCAACCTTTCCATTATGCGGTTGGGAAGATGAAGGCACACGTTTGATATTAGGGTGCAAGGACAGATGACTGCTCCTCACGGACTTGTCTGCATTGGATTTGGTGACTGGAAACTTGGAAGTCTCAGACGAAACAGACACAGGTTTTTGTCGCCTCGGGAGGGGAAGCTGAATCAGGCACTACAGAGACAGAAGGTAAAGGAGAAGCACCCATCAAACGGTCATCAAGTGGACAGTCCTTATCAAGATTTGAGAACTTATTGGACAGTACCATAACACCAGTATCCGTAGGGGGAGAAGAGTTCCGGGACCTCTTAGAACGGGGAGAACAAGTGAAGTCATTGTCAGCCTTTGCATTCGGAGTACGAGAGTGCTCCCTCACAGAGGGAGCAATCGAACTCTGCTTTCTAATTGCCTTTGAAGGACGAGGTGACAACGACATTGCTCGAGAGTGCTTCCCCACAGAGGGAGCAACTGCACTCCGCTTACTGACGTCCTTTGAAGTACGAGGAGACAACGATAGTGCTCGAGAGAGGTCCCGCTCAGAAGGAGCAACCACACTGCTTACTGACGGCCTTTGAAGTACGAGATGACAATGACTGGGCAGAGGACGACCGAGAAAATGATGGACCCTTACCGGAGACAACACCAGTACCACGAAGGGCTTGGGATGAATGCAAATCTGAAGTTAAAAGACCAGGAGAGGACTTGTCACCAGAAGCTGGAAGAGGTTTGGCGGGGGACTGAGAATTGTTCTGCTTAGGGCTGCTAGTAGTAGTGTGAGGAAGATGAGGGGACTTTCCGTCAAAACGATGAGATAGAAACCCTTGGACGGCATTTGAAAATTTGGAGCTAGGGTGTTTGTGGGCCGTCAACAACCGATGCCGAGCACTTCCATAGTTAATATGCTCATTGTCTGCGAGCAAAATGATTTCCTGCTCGAATTGGTACCGCAGGCACGTTTTTGAATTTGGAGAGTGATCACCACCACAATGCTTGCAGA
>JAGKTI010015733.1:0-20197 GCA_018397915.1 Birgus latro
ATACCACATCATACCACAACACAGCAATCACCTCCCATACCACATCACATCACAACACAGCAATCACCTCCTATACCAAATCATATCACAACACAGCAATCTCCTCCCATACCACATCATCCCACAACACAGCAATCACCTCCCATACCACATCATACCAACGGCATTAAATGAAGCGCCATGAAGGTTCCGTACCTAGGACTTCTGCACTTGTTTAGGAAATGGACAGCTGAAACTCAACCTTTATGTCTTGACACAGGGACGTGACATTCCCATCGTCCAACGCAGGTCACAACCAACATTTTACCTCATCTTTTTAGAAGACTGGGGGTTTTGAATTCTATCCATATCAAATATTAGTGGAATACACCCTGTGAAGATAGGCCTTACAGAGTGTCTGGTCAAGATTTTCCTTGGAAACCATGGGAAGAGTGGAAGGTATCGGTGTGACAAACAGAAAGTCATGGTTGGACAGGTGTGAGAGTATAATAGGCGGCGTATAATCTGGGGAGATGTAATGTGCAGGGCATTGTATGTTGGCTGATAAAGGTTTAAATTTAGGATTTTTCTTCCAGATTTGAGGGGGGAGAAAGGGAAAACAAAGGGGGGTGGGATAGCTGTAGTATGCAAGGATGAGTGAACAAGACGGCCTGAGGAAATGGTGGATGTTGGGTACTTTGCGAGACTGCAAGTCAAAGATTTTTGTGGAGATACAGTCGAGAGTATAAGAAAGCAAAAAGTGTCGGATGGTCAGGTAAGTAGAGAGTTAGGATGCTGGTTAGTGGAAGGGCATAAAGTGGCCCGCGTTATGCGCCACTCATACAACATTCCAGTTCCACCAAATTGCTTAAACGTTCTAGCCTGTGATAACATAGCCTCAGATATTCTGGTTTTGAAAGGAGTCGTATGAGTTGGTTATTACAATCACATTATCCGCGTAACAAGGTGGTAACAAAAACTACATGCTCTTGTAAAATGCAAGCAGGAGATTGTAATGTAAATGCTTCTGACCATAATGGTTCTAATTTGATCTATATGTTGATTGATGTGATTCAGCATTATCTTGTTATCATTCTGTTAGTTATCAAAGATAGGATTGCTCTCTTATGAATGTTTTCAGCAATATCAGTGCTCGCTGAGGTCGCATCTACACCAGTTGCTGACTGGTGCAGGTAGTTGCGGACGTGTGTTTTGCATCTCTATAGCATAAATAAGCAGCCACACTGGATGCGGGAGGTTGTGGACAAAAACTTTTATTGGCTTCAGCGATGCAAAACTCCCACCTGCACCAACAACCATTTGGTGTGGATGCAACCTGACTCGACCACATCTTTCGCATAACATTTGACCACGAACCCTACTTTTATTTATTATATATATGTGTTAGACCTGATCTGATATGCTTTAATAATATCATGTTTTGTACACGTGCAGTAATTACATATAAAAGCACGTATACAGCTCCCAGTTTCTACCTTTCAAGGGCAACATCACTAGTGGTATCCTCCTTGATTAGTGGAACAGCGTCCATACTGGCCAGTGTCGCTTTTGGTTACCTGTTGGACACCTATTGTGCCATCCCTCTGATCCTGGTGGCATCGCTCCTCATAGGTCAGTATCAGTATTGTGCATTATAAAACTTACTCCTCACAGGTCATTATCAGTACTTTACTTTGCTTTATAAAACTTACTCCTCATTACTCCTCATAGGTCAGGATCAGAACTTGGCTTTGCATTATAGCACTGCCCTTACCATTTGTTTCTATTAAAGATGTCATATTAGAGCATTTCCATAAATTTGTAACTGAAAATAGACCTATTCCATTAATCCAGATTATTTTGAAATCTTGCTTTTCCTTTGCAAATATCCTTGAAAATTTGCTTTTTAAAGAGGCTGGCAGAAGTAAGGACTGTGAAGGTAGCACGAGTATAACCAGTGGACCCACAAAACAAAGTAAATTACTGGCCACAGGTTTAACGGACTGGTGCAAATCCCAGTAGGTAAACCATCACATTCTCAGGACGACTCAACATGAAAGGACCTTACGAATTCACTCCGATTATTTATTTTGTGCTCTGTATTGCTAATTACAGACGATTTTATATTTCTCTGAAAAAAATAAAGAATTGGAAGAGTTATATACAGCCTTCATTACTATAGCTTTGTCCAGAGCTGAATGAAATCATCTGCTAACAGCAGTATCTTGACTGACCCTGGAGAAGAGAGACATTAAAGAATCTGTGATGGATGGACTGATGTAATAGCTGGATGGCGATGCCTAAATTCCTTAACCCTTAACCACTGGCTGACGTGTATGGACGTCAGGATTCAGGGCGCAGAGCACCGCCACTTGACGAGATATACCACACTCAGCTTCCTTTTTTTTTTTTTTTTTTTAATGCAAGGAATAAGGAACCAAAGGCCACAGGCCTGCATACTGTTCCTTCTAAGAAAAAGAAAAAACAATACAAAAGAGAGCCAAATTCAAGATCCGTTCATTTCAAGATGCCTGGACACACTGCGTTTGATGACTGGAGATCATAGGAAGTAGGAAATACAGATAGAGGAAGACAGTTCCAGAGTTGACCAGTTGCATAAATGAAGGACTGCGAGTAACAGTTAACTCTTGCATTAGAGAGTTGGACAGAAAAGGGATGAGAGTTTGTTGCTAGACGGGTACTACGTGCCCGTCGTAGAGGTGGAGGGATGCAAGCAGACAGTTCAGAGAAACAGTGACCATTGAAGTAGCGACAGAAGAGAGATAAAGATGCAACAGTGCGGCGAAGAGACAAAGGTTGAAGGGAATCAGTAAGAGGAGGAGAGTTAATGAGATGAAAAGCCTTTGACTCCACCCTATTGAGAAGAGCTGCATGTGGGGAGCCTCCCCACACATGAGAGTTGTACTCCATACACGGGCGAATAAAACCCGTGTACAAGGTCAACTGTGCAGGGGTAAAGAAAGTTCGGAATCGGTTTAGCACACCTAATCTCTTGGAAGCAGATTTCACAAGTGATGTAATATGTTCTTTCCAAGACAAATCCCGAGAGAATGAAACCCCAAGCATGTTCAAGGATGATGCACGACATAACTGTTCATTATTAAATGTTAGTGGGTAATCTTGAAGAAGATTTTGTTGGGTTGATATGTGTAAGAACTGAGTTTTTGATGCATTAAAAATAAGAAGATTATTTTTACCCGAACCAGAGATACGAGCCAAGTCAGACATTAGGTGTGCCATAGCCTCATCACTTTTTTGTTGAAGTAACTGCTGAGATGGATGTTGCGGAAACCGAATGGAAAGGTGAAGGGTGGAATCATCAGCATATGAGTAGATAGAGTTAGGTGTACAGCTTAGAAGATCATTGATGAATAAAAGGAAGAGAGTTGGTGATAGGACAGAGCCCTGAGGATCACCACTATTGATAGGTCTAGGAGAAGAACGATGGCCGTCTACAACAGCGGCTATAGAACGACCAGAAAGGAAGCTAGAGATGAAGGCACAGATAGAACGATAGAAACAGTAGGAGGGCAGTTTGGAAATCAAAGATTTATGCTAGACTCGATCGAAAGCCTTTGAGATGTCAAGTGCAATGGCAAAGCTTTCGCCAAAGTCCTGAAAGGAGGATGACCAGGAGTCTGAAAGGTAGATGAGAAGATCGCCAGTGGAGCGTCCCTGACGGAACCCATACTGACTATCAGAAAGAAGGTTGTGACAGGAAAGATGCTTTAAAATTTTTCTGTTAAGAACTGATTCAAAAACTTTTGAGACACAGAATGTTATAGGAATTGGACGATAGTTAGAGGGTTTGGAATGGTCACCCTTCTTTGAGACTGGCTGAATGAGAGCAAACTTCCAGGAAGAAGGAAAGGTACAAGTTGATAGACAAAGGCAAAAGAGTTTACCTAGGCAGGGTGTAAGCAAAGAAACACAGTTTTTGAGGACAACAGAAGGGACTCCATCAGGCCCATATGCCTTGTTAGTATTGAGGCCAGTGATGGTAGAAAACACATCAGCTGAAGAAATTTTAATGTCAGTCATGAGGAAGGCAGAGGGGGGAAGTGATGGAGGAATAGCACCGGAATCGTCTAAGGTGGAATTGGAGGAGAAAGTCTGAGCAAAGAGATCTGCTTTATCAGTAGAAGAAATAGCTACAGAGCCATCAGAGTAGAAAAGAGGAGGGAAGGATGATGAGGTAAAGTTGTTAGAAAGGTTTTTGGCAAGGTGCCAGAAGGAGCGAGAAGAATTCGAGTTGGAGAGCTGAGAACATTTAGCACGAATGAAATTATTTTTAGCAAAGCGAAGAACAGACTTAGCAAGATTCCGGGCAGAAATATAAGAAAGATGTGATTCAGGGGTGGCTTGGCTCCGGTACCTCTTATAGGCCCTCTCCTTGTTGCGGACAGCATTAGAACAAGCGTGATTAAACCAAGGCTTTCTTGCATTAGTCAGAGGATATGAGAAAGGAATGTATGCTTCCATGCCCGAGAGAATAACCTCCGTAATGCGCAAGGCACACTCAGATGGCTCCCAGCCATGGAAGCATTAATCATTCCAAGGAAAATCAAAGAAGTACTGCCTGAGAGCCTCCCAATCTGCAGCTCCAAAGTGCCACAGACGACGTTTCTTTGGAGGGTCCACAGGCCGTACCGGAGCGATAGGACAGGTTAAGGTAATAAGGTTATGATCGGAGGAGCCCAACGGAGAGAAAAGATTAACAGTGTAAGCAGAAGGATTAATTGTTAGGAAAAGGTCAAGTATGTTGGAACTCTCTTCAAGGCAGTCAGGGATACATGTAGGGTGCTGTACAAGCTGCTCTAGGTCATTAAGGATCAGTGAAAGGAGAGGAGAGCCAAAGGTGGTGGTGAACATTGAAATCTCCTAGAATGGAGATTTCAGAGAAAGGAGAAATGGAAAGAATGTGTTCCATCGTAGAAGCAAGATAGTCAAAGAATTTTTGATAGTAGAATTAGGAGATAAGTAAACAGCACAGATATATTTAGTCAGAGAATGACAGGAAAGCCGAAGCCAGAGAGTAGAGAATTCAGAAGAATCAAGTTCAGGAACACGAGAGCAAGATAGATCGTTGCGTACATATACGCAACACCCACCTTTGGCTTTGAAATGAGAATAGAGAAAGTAGGAGGATACAGAAAAGGGTTTGCTGTCAGTTGCCTCAGACAGCTGAGTCTCAGAAAGAAAGAGAAGGTGAGGTTTAGAGGAGAAGAGGTGGTGTTCAACGGAGCGAACGTTAGAGGAAAGGCCACGAATGTTACAGAAATGAAGAAGGAGTGAGTCAGGAGTGAGCACGGGACCATTTTCTATGATACCTACCTGGTTAGTAGGACCCCCAGTTACCCCGCGGTTGTGCGGTTCAGTCTGTACTCGGCAGTGGTAGCGTGAGGAGGCATGTCTTCTTCCTCATCATTGTCCAATTCCCTTGCACTGCATGAAGGGCCGATTGCCTCATTGACTCCCGCGAAAGTTCAGCCCTTAATGCCAGGGAAAGGGCTAAGTGATAGTGCCACTGGACGTGCCTTGGACGACACTGTATCTTGTAATACACTCAGTGAGAGTACATCCTTGGAGAAGAGGAAGAGCTACCACGTGGAGAGCAAGTTCTCTCACCCTCCAATCCCTATTCACTTTCCGACGCCAGAGAAGGCTCTGCGACGTCTCCAGGAAGAAGGGACAGCCTACGAGAGCAGTTATATCGGCGATGAGGAGGTGATAGATGACCCAGGACACTGGGAAAGTGGCCGCGAACCTGGCGGTCATCTGCAGAATAATCTCCATAAAGCCATTTCCCTCACATTCTCGCCGCCTTCTCGTCGACGTATCGTCCTCTAGCGCTCCCCAGCACCTCAGCCTACCATCTCAAGGGCTGAATCTCCACAACCAGGCCCTTCGGGAGTGGTATTTCCCATACGGGCCTCACGTGGAGATACGCAGCGCCGAGGGTCTCCCCAGGAAAGTTCGGCATCAGGTGAGTCATAAGCCGCTTACTCCCCCACCTCCCACACCTCTACCTTTCCTTCCCCACCACCCCTTGCCCGTGGGCGTGCACGTGGGCACGCACGAGTGCAAAAGAAACATCCAAGAACTGCCAGATGGCCAGCTCTACCCTGCGTGGGTAGAGTTGACACATTTGTGTGGGAGGATGGTGCTGGCTTTGAGCCGTCTGTGCTGGCATTTGATGAGGGTGCAGGTGTGCAGGAGGATGAGCTTCCCCCCAGTTCCTGGACTATTAGCAGTCTATTCAAGGCAATTTTCTTGACTGCAACAATGCAGTACCTGGTGGATGAGATAAATTTCCACCGGGCCATGTGCATGCAGTGGCTGGACGTGGCTGCCACCGGGAGCACGCACATACGTGATTGGATACCTGTTCAGGTGGGGGAGATGTTTGTGTTGCTAGCCCAGACCATGTTGATGGCGCACGTTAGAAAATATGTGCTCCACGACTATTTGTTGGTGGATGAACTCATTGGATAGCCTGTGATTGGTACCTGGCCATCCTGAGGTTCCTACACTTCAACCAAAATTACGGGCCTGCACCGAACGACAGGTTATGGTAAATAAGACCAATCCTTACAATGTTCAAGGAGTCATTTTCCAGGGTTTTTCATCCGTTCCAGAAAGTGGTTATTGACGAGTCGCTGGTGTTATTCAGGGGCAGGCTGGCATTTATTCAGTATGTGCCATCAAAGCATCACAGATTTGGCCTCAAATACTTTGTGCTTTGTGACTGTAAAGCTGAATATGTGCTGAATGTGATAGTTTATTCGGCAACAGATGATACACCTAGTGATGATCCTCATGGGTTCTCTGTATCGGTAGTGAAAGACTAAGTATTTGATTGACCATGGTACCGAGCCCTGTGGAAATGTTAGGTCGAACAGAATTTCCCAGTATCTCCGGCAAATACTGAGAAAGGAGCCCTTCTGATTAAAAAATGTGGGAACATGTTAGCCCTTCTCTGGCTTGAGAAGAGACGTGTTAACGTGTTGTCAACAGTTCATAAGGGTGTGCTGGAGGAAACTGGGAAAACAGACTATAGGACCAGGGAACCAGTGATAAAGCCAGATGCAGTCAACGATTACAATATCAACATGCAGTTGGTTGATAAACTGGACATGAAAATTGGTGAGGTCGACTGCCTACATAAGTCCTGCAAGTGGTACAAGAAGGCGTTCTTACACCTTCTTGATATCACTGTCCTGAACAGTTTCATACTGTTCAAGGAGCTCGTCAGGAAACCTCTCTCTCTATGAGAGTTTGAGAGAGAGCTGGCACTCGAACACCTTGAGGATTATTCAACTGCTCAGGTGACAGGTACTACGCGGGGGACAGCGGCTACAGCGGACAGGCTCAGCTGTGCTGAGTATTTCCAGTGGCACAAGCTGGTGGAGATTGGCAGAACCACAGCTGGTCGTCTGGCATACAGGCGGTGCCACGTGTGTGGCACAACCAAACGCCATCCCTCAGCACGAAATGAGACCTCATACCAATGTGCAGAGTGCAAGGTCCCCCTACGCCCAAAATGTTTCTCAGAGTAGGACTCTGAGTGTGAATACTGAGCAGGTGTGTGGGAAAGTGTAAATAGTGTACAGGAATGCACAAGTTTGTGTATTTTCATGAATTAGTGAAATGTGTTATAAGTGATTTATAGTAAGTGCTATAAGTCTTTTATAATGAGTTCTACACAAGTGCATATAAGTGATTTATAGTAAGTGCTATGATGTAAGTGTTTTATCATTAGTTTTATAAGTGCAATACAAAAATTGATACTGTTTATTGGATATTGGTAAGAAAATTATTGGAAATATGGGGGAGGCAGTGGCTCAGTCGGTAGAGAGGTAGCCTGCAGTCCCGACAGACTCAGGCTCAAATCCCCGCTGGGGCAGGGAACAGTTTAAGGATTTGAATTTCATTAAATCAGGCTTTATTGATCTACCAGAAGACTTGCCGACATATCGTAAAAATACCCCTGCTAATATCAGTACACCAGTCCTGTATGAGACAGCCCTAGCATGTATTCAGTATGGACGGTGGGTGTTAGCGCCGAAGTGGTGACATGTAGAGGTGTATGGTACGTAGGAGGGCTGGTGGACCTTGATAGCAGGCTGTGAAGCCTATGCCCAGAGTCGGACACATAAAATAAATAAATAAACGAGTTAGCTTACCTGTTACCTGAAAGTAAACCACTTATGAGTGGACCACAGAGAAAAATACCTATAAGAAAATTATTTCACTTAATACTGAGGAAAACTGTGATGAATATGAGCATCAGTGTATCCTACATGTTACCTGAAAGAAAACCACTTGTGAGTGGGTCAGAAAGAAAATTACCTGCTTGGCTATAACTAAATTATTTCACTCAATACTCAGAGGAATTGTGCCAAATATGAGCATCAGTGTATTTGTGAAGTAAAAATAATGTAAGTTCTGTAAGACATATGATTTTCAATATAACCCTGATTAGTACAATCGCCCAAAGAAGTGATGACTCGCTTTCTTTAAGTTTCGGACAAAACTCCCTGGGTCTGGCAACGTTTATTTAGGAGACGGAAACAGTCTTTGCCTGCCCTGCAAACATTATTTATGGTGTAAAAAAAAATAATTTTGCGAAAATACTTGTTAAGTTTAGCCTTTTTTTTTTTTTTTTTAACATCAAAAAATAAATAGTGACATCTGGCACGTTTTCACGACTCATGCCAGCAGTTACCAATGAAGCGATTTTCCCGCTAAATTTAGATATTTCAAAAGCAGTCTAGCTGGTATAAAATTATTACATTTCTCTAGCTCTTTTTCTTTCAGGTCTTGCCCATTTTTTTTTTTTTTAGGTCTTGCCCATTTTTTTTCATCAATTTCCCTCAGTCTGGTGGATTTTTACCGCATCCGAGACTAATTTAGCGGATTTCAATAATTTTTCCTTTGGCAGCAGTGCACGGCAGGCCTTCCGTCAGTCATTACCACGACAGGGGAGGGAGAGGTTGTCTCGAACTTTGTCACAGTTTCCCTCCACCCACTCCCCCTTATTTTTAATATAATGTTTTTGGTTTTATCTTCATCGTCGCTTTCATGCTTTTGACTGTCAACCTCTCCCTCTTTAGTTCTTCCATGCAACTGCCCTATATGTTTTATAACATGTTGGAATTTCGTGTGAATAAAAATGACCAGTTTTCCACTTATGATTACACTGGTTTCACTAACGTCACTGAATGCCAGCAGATTAATTTGCTTCTTGATAGCAACACAAGTGGTAAGTAGCTGTTCTTGGGCACACGTTAATTAATCCGTCTGTCTTGGTCTTGTGCTACGAGGGGCTCCAGTAGCAAATTTCCAATGTTCTACCTCTATATCGCTTATCTATCTGTTAACTGTTAGGGTGCCAGTATATCTGTCTTACTGGAATATTTGCTAAATAAAGAGCAGTAATCTGCTTGCACCGTTAGGCTGTAGTTTCTTGTTGATCAATCTTGCTTTCAGTCTTTCAGCACTTACGGGTTTACCCGCGTGAATATCGTCCCGCATAGAGAATTAAATGTGGATAATAATATATCTTTAGATGTTTATTTTTCTGATTGATGACACTAATGATTTCGAAATTACGATTATCTGCGGGTTTTATTTTATGTGTGGGAAATATTTTCCCCCGAGCTGTTGTGCTTTTTACTTTAATTATCGATTGTTAAAGAGCAGAGGAAAACGTACTTGAGAGGTTTAAAAACCCAGAGATTACGTTCTGTTAATTCTTATTATTAATAAATTAAATGCTACTGCGTTTAACATTGGTAGACAACTATGTACATACACATAAACTAGGGAATTTTCCCTTGACCTAAACTGCGCCTGCGTGGATGACATGGTAAGGATGAAAAGCCCACGATGAAACGGGAGGCCAGTTTTAATATATATATACAGTATATCTATCTGTAGAAAAGGGGAATATTTTGTTTAGTTTAATTAAAACTAAGATTAGATTAAGTTAGATTCACCTTGTATATTTTACGAAGTTAGCTGTATTTGACGTAATTAAGCAATAGTTGGCAACTCTTCTATCCTATGAGGGACAAGAAGCTCGCCATCTTGCACACTCCTTGAGTAGATTTCACTCCGTCAATAGCTGCGCTTGTAAATACACCCCTAAGGACGCCTGATTGCCCAGGAAAGACCGAAACAGCACGCCTGTCGTCATCTTGTTGTTCGACTCAATACGTAGCTAAGTGACCTTGTTGATTTGGCCAAATCTTAGGGAACTAGCTAGTATATGAGAGGTGTTTGTAGGTGAGTTAGGGGACTTAATTACCTGATTGACTCACGAGACTTATGCAAATTTACCTCTGTTCAACTTAGATAACTTTCTCCAGTGAGGAGTATCTAGGACGCTCGTTTTTTTTTCTCACATTCTGGGACATATTTCCTTCAGTATCGTTGATTTTGAATGGAAAATAAGTATTTCGAGAGTTTCTCCGCATTTTAACCCTGAAACCGTTGAGCGATAGGGAGTGCGTTTCACATTCTTTCGTACTGCTAAGCCTCAACTTTAGTGTATTGTGGTTTCCTCTTCCGTAATGCGAGATATACACGGTAAAAACGCTAATATATTACTTTTTGGTGTTGTTTACCCAAATACTGCTCTTTCCGGTATGCAATATAGAAAATATAACATGGCCGTGACAGTTGCCAGATACCACTTTCTGAGCGAAAGGTACTGGGAATCGGGACATCACTTCTTTGGGCGATTGTACAAAGCAGTCTGAATCATAGTACAAATAATTGCCTCATTCTCAATGATAATGCGTGAAAGAGGAACAGCCTTCACTTGTCAAAGTGCAGTTACCTGTAATCGTGATGTAAAGTGCAATTGTGTCCTACTAAAGGGAACATGTTATTATTTTTGGAAGAAGTGAGTACAGAAAAACAGAGATATTTCCTTTCCCACACACCTACGGGACATAGTGGCACAATGGAACGGGTGGTAAACCTTTGGGGGAGCACATGGACAAGGTGATGACTCATTCTTACGACGGTGAGTAATGAGAAGTAGAAAAACGAGTGGAATATTCCACATTCCATCGAAGGACGCATGGGCAGTGTTACAATCACCACTCCAGTCAGTGCTGCCAACGCTACCCACCGAGGCCAAAGCCATGGACAGTGGCACGCGGTCGGAGCCGCCCGGCAAAACGTGGAAGACCACTCGTCTTCAACTCATCCTTTCTCATTGACAGGGCAACCTAGAGACCTTGGGATACCTTCTTGGGAAAGAGGAAGAGTTTGTAAGTCTTACGAGCTTTTATTTGCTTCTCTAGCTGTTATAGTTTGGTAGATATTAGCGTTTGAAGTAAGGGTATTTTTCCAAAATCATAGAAATCCCCCGTAGGGAGGAGTGGGCGGTGGCCGGGAACCCCCGGCAGCCAAGGGTTAAGGAATGGCCACAAACGAATCGCCACCATGTGACCCAGTCCTCTACTTCTCTCTAGCTCATACCCCATGTTATCCTATAACTTTTCACCCCATCCCTCCAACTCAAGTTCGGTCTCTCCATCTCCCTTCCCCCCCCCCATCTCACTCACGTACAATTTCCTAGCCAGTCTCTTACTATCTATCCTCTCCACATGGCCAAACCAACCCAAGAGTATTTCTTCTAATGCATTCGAGCACATCCATATACCACAGCCCTCCTTCACTTCCTTATTCGTCTGTCTGTCCCTCGAAGTAACTCATGCCTCACATGCAGCATTTTAAATATTACATAATACTTAGCAGAGTCATTGTCAACAGGTGGTGGTGTGTTAGGTCTGTTACTGCCCAACACAACCAGAACAGCACTGACCTGAAGGACCGATCACAACTGTAGGTATATATTGAAGTCTGCTGCCTGCTCATTGTTTAAGGGCGGGTGGCAAGGAAGTCTCCAGTTAGAAACCTACTGTATAGGCTACTTTTTATTGATGTCATGTTGATCTTTTATTTTATTTAACATGGGTAACACATGTTTTTCACGGATATCATGTTGAGTTTCTATATTACGTGTATTTTCATTAATTAAAATTATTAAGGTTATTCTTTGGCCATATGTTTTTTTCCCTACTCTTACTGTGTTGCAAATGAAATTTAGTTATTTAACTCTGGCTTGTTCACAGGGTGCCATCAGTGATGATGTGTGTTTTCCAGTGCAGGGATTCACGAACATATTTGCCATCGATTTGTGTCACAGTTCTGACTTTTTCAGGAAGGGCAAGGGAAGGAGAGTGTACAATCTTCCCAAGTCCTAATTCTCTTTGGAAAAGCAAATCTTAAGTTGGGTATAAGCTGGGACAGAGAATCCATCATAAATATGTTCGAGAATCTAACCGGAGGAAAATACAAACGCGAATTATTATTATTATTATTATTATTTGACAACTCTTTGACACTCCCAGGATCAAGCATGCAATTGTGGTGTTTCATTTTTATGATAACCAGACTTTTGTCTCAGGTTTAGAACTGCAGTGTGGCGTTCTTTTACTTTTCACCAGAAAGTTTCTATACAACACATAAATTGTTGCCATATGTTTTTTTTTTTTTTAAGCAGCGTTGTTACTATACATTGTGTAGCTGACAGCTTATGGAGTCAAGAAGGTCAAACGACTTCTTCATAATTTGTATGCTCTGTTCGCTTGTATAGCCTAAAATAGTCATCACTCCATCTTGAATGTTGAGTTATTGTTGTGGTGCGGTGATATAAACCGTTGGCTCTGTTGTCCGCTTATACAAGCGTCCCTCAGCTTCCTCCATATCCGCAAAAGATAGTAGATTGCAGGAAAAGGGAAAATTCAGTTTTCAGTCCACAGGGTTCACATTTAGATGAGCCTGGGGTTCCAACAACTACTAATACTACTGCGACTACTGCTCCTACCACTGCTACTATTACTACTACTACTGCTCCTACCACTGCTACTATTACTACTGCTACTGCTCCTACCACTGCTACTATACAACTACTACTGCAACTGTACATCAGAAGAGGGATGTCATGAAAATTAAGTAGGGGTGAGGTAATATATCATTTCAGTAATGTGCAGTATAATAGAGGGTGGTCCATATATCACGCCCATTAGCCTCTTAGGTGGCCAGTTCGCGTGCTTTGGGGGGATGATTTATTCAGTGTTTTCGCTGTTAACCATGCATCAATTTCCTCTCTTACGTGCTGGTGGGGGTTGCCTTCATCCGGTGGCACTGATGTGACCGGGCGATGGAGCTGCCTGATTATACAAGCTTCCCTCCATCCCCACCCTCCCAAAGGAGGATGGTGGGCTGGAGAAAAACACAACTTCATTTCGCTGTCCACCGGATTCACTTTTCAGATGAACCTGGGACTACAACTACTGCTACTACGGTACTACTTCTTCTCTTAGCTTTGATCATGCTTTATATGTTCTCTGCTTGCATTATTGGTTACTACTGTAATATCACGAAGCTTCAAAATGCCTGGGCTCCTTACACTAGCGGAGTGAGCCGTCCCCGTAACACACTACATTCCATGCTTACAGATTTTACAAAATGTTCATTTATTATCCTTATACATTCCTTATACTCTGTGTGTTACCCACCTGTCTTCATATTCTCCACATTTTTTTAATTATTTTTTTATTGTACACCCCAAATATATACATTCAAAGGCTGATTAAGAAAAAAAAAAAAAAGTCTTTGGCACTTGGACTAGCACCTTCCCTACATCCCCACAAAGTGAAATAATGATTCGTAGGTAAACTTAAAGGTTCAGATGAAACTGGGTAAGACCATGAAGAATCCTAGCACCAAATTCAACCAAATTTGCTTTGAGATGGAATCATAGTAAAGTTAATCCTTTCACATGCGATGGCACCGATCAGTAAAACGGGCTAGACTGCTGTTGGCATCAGTTGAGACAGCAGTACCAAAAACTGTAGACTGCTGGTACTTCACTGAACTACTGTTTATTATGCTGAGAACATGAAAATCAAAGCCAGAAGCATTTTAACATAATGATCAGCAACAGTAATTCAGGTGTGTACAGTACTGTGGCTTTGTGAGTGTTCAGTGATATATTATAGAGTATGAGCTGGTGAATAACAAATGGTGTGTGTGAAAACATGAAGAATATTGCAGTAAATTACTCATCATATTTCCAGTGTTTATTTCCAAAGCTAAGTAATTTCTGTTAATCATAATAAAAATGAAACTTATGGCAGTTACAAGCTCATGATATGATATCATCATAGGGCAGAGCTATATGGTCTGACTGTCATACAGACATGATCTCATTGGTGACTTTACATTTAATTGGGTCTTTGGAACCAGTGTTTTTTGCACTGTCAGTAATCAGTTATGATAGACCAAATGTTGAGTTATTTCATAA
The DNA here is from genome assembly GCA_018397915.1 of Birgus latro. NCBI lineage: Eukaryota > Metazoa > Arthropoda > Malacostraca > Decapoda > Coenobitidae > Birgus > Birgus latro. The sequence continues at coordinate 14,390 of JAGKTI010015733.1, forward strand.
GTTGCCGGACACAATTAGAAATGCTGATAAATTAGGTTGGCAACTGTACATCTAGCACTTTCCTCTTAAATGCTAATGATTTCACTCTTCACTTTTCCACCCTTTTCTCACTAAATCAGTCACAGCAGTCACTGCAACAATTACGGGATGAACATTTAGCACACCTGTCATCCGATTTGTCTCTTATATCTGCTTTGAGCGAAAGTTACAGCCATGAACAAAAGCTCGCCGCCAATCGTCTGCGCCCATTGAGTCTGGACTTCCGTATTTCTTATTCCTTCCCTACTGTTAAACTCTTGGTTTTTAATTCTAACTGGTATCACATAAAAGTAACACATTTTTTTACCACAGCCAGCAGAGAAGAATTGGCAAACTTTTGCTGGTGACTTTAGCTTGTTTGGTTTAGTTCCTCAAAAACTCAATCCCTCAGTCATACACCTCGATACAAACTTCCACATAACCCTCCCCTTATCTTCAACAAAACACAGCTCAGTCCATCGTTTTTTTCCCCTCATTATTTGTCTTCGAAAGATCACATTACTTCTCTTACCTATCTATCTATCTATTGCCAGACGCCTCAATCCCGAGTGGGGTGGCCACAAACAAATCGCCTCCATGTCACTCTGTCCCCTGCCATTTCACTACCACGCTCCCAACTCACACCCCCCTCTCTCATATACCTCTCCACTCCATCTCTCCATCTCATCCTCGGCCTTACCTATTTTATATATATTTATATATATATATATATATTCATTGATCACCATGGCAATTTCGACAGAAGCATGTTAGTCTCCTGTAGCTGTGTGGACACCATCTTGCGTTCGCATAGGAAGTTTTTCAGTCACTTATTCATTCTTTTTTTTTTTCTTTGTGTAATATGGAAACACCAAGTTTTTTTCTTGCTTCTATGACTTATGTCCCATAATTTTTTGCATTAAATAATATGCAACTAGCTTGGCACCCCCTATCACGCTAACTCAATCTCACTTATGTTCATACAGTTTCCATTTCACACAACTACCTTCTTTCTAAATACAATCATGCGGCTCACAGCCCGAGGGGTGTGATGTGTGTGTGTGTGTCTGTGTTCTTACCTAATTGTTTTTACCTAATTGTATCTTTACAGGAATGAGTCAGGCTCGTATTGTCCCGTGTCGTAAACCATTTTTATCATACATCTCCCTAAATTTATGAATTGTTTTGACAAACTATTTCATTCGGTAGCACATTTCATTGATCGATTGCCCTATTTGGGAAACTAAATTTCCTTACGTCTTTATCACCTCTCTTTTTATGCAGTTTTTGCAGTGTCTTCTTGCTGATACTTCCCCATAGGTTATATATTCATTTATGTCTATTTTATCTTTCCCTGATATGCATTCATATAGTATAATCATGTCTCCTCTTTTTCTTCTCTCTTGTAGTGTTGGCAGATTCAAATTTTATAATCTTTCTTCATAGCTTAGATCCCTTAAGCTTGGTACCTATTTTGTAGCAGCCCTTTGAACTTTTTCAGTCTTATTTATGTGTTTCTTGAGATGAGGATTCCAGACTACTGATGTATACTCCAGGGTTGGTCTGATGAAAGATGTTATCTTCCTCAGCATGTCATCGGTACTGTATGTGAATGCTATTCTCATATTTGCAAGCAGTGTACACATGTTCTGTACAGTTTCATTTATGCAGTCTGCCAGAGTTATTCGGTTATTGATAATCACACCTAAGTCCTTCTCTCTTTCTGATGTGTGTAGTGTTTTACTTCCTAATTAATAATCCCAGTCTGGTCTTTTCCCACTTTAACCAAACTTGATTACATGACACTTGTCCACACTGAATTCCACTTACCATGTATTACTCCATTCATGAAGTTTATTTAATTCTTCTTGTAGCTCTTTACAAGAGTCTATTTTAGTAATTCTCCTCTGTATTTTTGCATCATCGGCAAACATATTTAGATAGCTTTCATTTCCAGTATTATTATCTATGTCATTTATATACACTAAAAACATAATTTGTGCCAGCAATGAGCCCCGTGGAACTCCACTAGTCATTTCTCTCCATGATGAGTAATTTCCCCTTAGTATTTACTGTTCTCATTTCACTTTTTCTGAGAAAATCTTGCATCCAACAGTACAGTTTGCCTCGGATTCCTCCTTGATGGTACAGTTTCCATAATAGTCTTTGGTGCAGTACTCTGTCAAATGCTTTTTGAAATCTAGATAGATAATGTCCACCCATCCTTCTCTTTTCTGTAATGTTTCTGCAACTCTGTCACAGTAGCTTAATAAATTAGTAACACATGGTTTTCCCTTTCTGAAACCAAATTGCCTTTCTGTTATCATATTGTGTTCTTCTAGATGGTTTACCCAAACTTTTCTTATTAGCTTTTCCAGTATTTTACTTACAACACTGGTTAATGATACTGGTCGGTAGTTGAGAGGATTTTGTCTATTCCCTTTTTTGAATAAGGGGACAATGTTTGCTTTCTTCCAAATATCTGGTAGTTTACCTTGACCCAAGGATTCCTTGAATATTAACGATAATGGTCTACTTAACTCCTTTGCACATTCATGTAGCACCCAACATGAAATTTCATCTGGACCATTTGTTTTTCATTGTGTCTAATTTACTTAACTCTTCCTGTATTTCTTTTTCTGATATTTGTGTATCTGGTAATATGCCTGGGCATGCATGTTCCATATCATCCCTCTCAGAATTATTTTCTTCTGTAAAAACTGATTGGAAATTCTTTTTTAGTGCTTCACAAATACAGTATCTTTCTCTTGTGTATGTAAGATCCCTTCATCCGTAATGGATTGTATTTTATCTTTTACTTTGGTTTTGCTTCGGATGTAGCTGTAAAATAGCTTCGGTTGATCTCTGCTTTTGTTTATGATGTCCTCCTCAAACTGTTTTTGGGCGTCTCTCCATATTCTTGCGTATTCATTTCTTGCCTGTTTATAGTTGTTATATGCCCTCTCACTATTGTGTCTTCTGTATCTATTCCACAAGTCTCTTTTTTCTTTTGATTTTTTATATTCTTTATTAAACCATTTGTTTATTTTCATTTCTGTTTCTTTGTGCTGAGGGATGTAATTTTGGACTCCTATTTCATAAAGTTCACAGAATTTTCTATATATAACATTTAAATCTTGTCCTCTTAAGCTTTTTTTCCCAATCTATTTCTAAGAAGTATTTCTTTAGGTCATGATAATTGCCTTTTTTGTCGTTAAGGCTCTTTTTGTAACTTTCATTACTGTTAACTATGTCATATGCAATCCTGAAGTTGCAATTTAGTACTGCATGGTTGCTTTTGCCGAATGGAGGGTGATACATAATACTGTCAATATCATTTTCTTGCCTATTAAGTATAAGTTCTAGTACTGGTGGTACATCAAATCCTCTTTTTCTGGTGCTTTCTTTTACATGTTGTGTTAGGAAAAACTCCTGCACAAGGTCCAGGAGCCTTTGGTCCCAACAGCTTTCATGGCTTTTTATTTCTAGAGTATTCCAATTTATATTTGTATTGAAATCTCCAGATAGTATAATTCTTTCTGATATCTCCTCCATTCTGTGTAGTTATGCTCTGAAACTTTGAATTGTACTCTCTGCCAGTTCTTCATATTCGCCTTTTTCCCAAATGTTTGATTTAGGTGGCATGTATAAATTTGCCACAATTAATTTCCCTTCAGATGTACTAATTTCTACAGCTATCAGTTCTACCTGTGAGGGTATATCTAGTTCTATTTCTTTTACTTACAGATTTTTCTTTGTTAATATTATAATTCCTCCTCCTTTTTTTTAAGCTCCTATCTCTTCTCCATATATTGTATTCCTTTCGGTTTAGGGTGTCATTTGATATCCTTCACGTTAATTTTGTTTCAGTTAGGCAAACAGTATGTGGTTCCTTCTCTTTAATATAATCATTCATCTCCAGTAATTAACCCGTCACGTCCCAACCGATTTCTCACCTCCGATACCCCCCAGTCCCGAGATTTTTTTTTTCCCTCAAACTTTCGCTTTTAGTGAGAAACATCGAGAATTCATAAAGAAATCACCCTCCTGAGGCTATAAATGGTCCTACAGGTGATGAGTCAGCCTTACATTTTCCCTCTTTTTCAGGGTACCTGGCTAAAGAAAACAAATTATGGAAGGGTTAACTAATTCAAGTCACTTTAAATTACATATTTATTTATGTATTTGGTACGATTTTATTTGTAGTACAAGACTATATTGCCTTTCAGACATTTATATAGGCAATAGAAGCATTGTTCAGTCACAAAACATCCACATATGGCGCCTTCCTTTATGACATTACCACCTCATCACTTCTATTTGTTTCTTGCTTTAGCTTCTTTATCTCTTTGTCCTCCACCTCAGGAATCACTTTCACCATGAATTTCATCATTGGAGAGACCGTGGGGCAACATACCTTTACTGGCCAGGTTGCTGCTAACAAGTGAATTGTCCAGTGTGGGGGGGAGGGGGAGGGAGGTTAGGTGAGGCCAGGCAGTATCCCTGCTTGACAGCAGGTAGAGGAAGGTCTCCCACATATGCCTACCAAAAATCACCGATGAAACTTGAAAATTGTGCAAATTATGACTTGCAATTGTGCAACATACCTGTACATCAATGGGTCTAGCTGTGACAAAACGTTGTGACGTACCCATAAGTTGATGGGATATCTCGGGTTAAGATACCATTCCATCTACATCTGAGTACATCAACTTAATCATCTTGTTTACATACTTGTCAGGACTTGGGTCTACTACTGTCCTCCTTTCTATTCCCTCCTGTTTATGTACCACTTTTGTACCTGCAATCCTATTACTTTGTAAAAAAATGTGTTCTTCTCTTCCTCTGATCTTCCCTCATTCTTTGTTTTTGCCTCCTCCCTCTTCTCTTTTAGTAATCCCAGTTCCTGTTGAGTTATGCATTTTTTATCCATACATTTTTGAACTTCTCTTTTTCCATAAGTTTGTTTGCATTTTTCAGTATTTCCTCCACAATGTTTACACTCTGGAAGGTTACTTTCAGAGGCCTTGATTTATTTCTCTCGTATTTCTCTAGCCTTTTGTGTTCCTCTATGTCTTTCCTACAAATTTCCTCTGATACTTCCTTTAAAATGTTCATTACATTTGCCATCTCCTTTTTGTCTTTCGAAATCTTGTTTTTTATTTCATCCTTCTGTATACCAGTGATTACTATAGATGTGTTGATGTCTGCTAAATCTTTGACCAATTTTGGATTGTTTTGGATTATTTTCTTTACTTCCTTTTTAATGCTCTTTACTTCAGCGCTTGTTTCCAAGTCTATCTTTACTTTCACCATTTCAGCATACGTGGTTCCCACATCATTTTTGTAGTTTTGCATCGTTTCATTCTCCTGGGTTATCTTCTCCTCAGTATCACTGCTATGATCTATTAGAGTGCTAGCCTGCCTAATTGTCTCTGTATATTTCTGAACTCTTCCATAATACTCTCATAGTTGACAACTGTGCTTGCCATTTCACTAATCATCCTTCTGAGTGTAGCAGCCTCAACTAAAAGCTCATCTATTGTTGTGTCTTTCCTGTTAGCTTCCTTTACTAATTTTTCACTTTCCTCCTGCATGTGCAACTGCTTTTTGATCTCATCCATTTCACTCTGAAATGCCTTTTCTAATATGTTCACTCCTTCAACCAGCTTATTATATGTGTCCATTTCCACCAGTTCTGGGTAGAAATCATCACCTTGCTTTCAACCTTTATCCCTTTCCTTAACTCCTTCCATATTTACTTTACTAAACATGGTGCTCATCCTGTGG
>JAGKTI010015734.1:0-20196 GCA_018397915.1 Birgus latro
CCCAAGAATGCTGGGATGATGCAGGATTGAGTTGTATACTGCTGAATATGAAAGGATACACCTGCAGAAAATTTTGGTGGGTCGATGGATGTAGGAGCCAAGTTTTTCAAACATTTAAAACAACAAGGTTTCTCCTACCCCAATCAGAAATATAAGCTAAGTCAGAAATTAGGTGTGCCATATCCTCACTCTGTGACTGGTAAAGTAATTGCAGAGATGGATGCAGTGAGATACAGATGAATGGTGAACAGTGGAGTCATCAATGTATGAGTGGATAGGGTTAGATGTGCAACTCAAGTCAATACTTACAAAGGAGAAAGAGTGAGAGTTAGGAAATGGAAGGACAGCACTGGAATTGTCCAAAGTGAGACTCGAGGAGAAAGTCTGGGTGAAGAATTCTGCCTTTTCACTAGAAGAAACAACTACAGAGCCTTCACAGTGGAGAAGAGAAGAAGGATATTGATTCCCTTACCCCTGAAGTTACATTCTATGACCTCGTCCTAGGTCTTTTTTTGGTCTGCCTCTTGCAACCCCACTTTCGACATTCACATTTCTCACCTTCTGCACCCAACTGTCATCTTCCATCCTCTCAACATGCCCAAACCATCTCAATCTACCCCTTCTTATCACAACACCAATACATTCAGGTCCCATTCATCCTTTCAACTATTCAGGAAGGATGGAACTGGAATGTATTGGGGCAGTGATACAGAGGGCTTTTCGTCTCATTAACTCTCCTTCTCTTACTGATTCCCTTCAACCATTGTCTCTTCGCCGCAATGTTGCATCTTTATCTCTCTTCTATCGCTACTTCAATGGTCACTGTTCCTCTGAACTGTCTGCTTGCATCTCTCCACCTCTACGATGGGCATGTAGTACCCGTCTAGCAACAAACTCTCATCCCTTTTCTGTCCAACTCTCTAATGCAAGAGTTAACCGTTACTCCCAGTCTTTCATTTATGCAACTGGTCAACTCTGGAACTGTCTTCCTCTGTCTGTATTTCCTACTTCCTATGATCTCCAGTCTTTCAAACGCAGTGTGTCCAGGCATCTCGAATTGAACGGATCTTGAATTTGGCTCTCTTTTGTACTGTTTTTGCTTTTTCTTGGAAGGAACAGTATGCAGGCCATAGTTAGGCAAAGAACAGATCTGGCATGATTCCAGGTAGAAACATAGAGAGATGAGATTCAGGGGCAGGTTGGTGCCAGTACCTTTTGTAGGCCTTCTCCTTGTGAACTGCATTAGAACAAGCATGATTAAACCAAAGCCTTTTTTGCATTAGTTAGAGGGTAAGAAAATGGAATGTATTCTTCCATCCCTGAGAGAGTAAACTCCATAATGTGCCAAGCACACCCAGACGGTTCTCAGTCACGGAAGCAATTAGGAAAAATCAATGTAATAATGCCTGAAGGCCTCCCAATCTGCTGCTCCAAAGTGCCACAGATGCAGCTTCTTGGGGGGGATCCAAAACCCTTCCTGGAGTAACAGAACAGGCTAAGGTGATAAGGTTATGACTGGAGTAGCCTAACAGGGAAGAGATTGAAAGTCAGCACAAGGGAAAGATTAGAAATGTTGGAACTCTCTCCGAGGCAGTCAGGGATATATGCCGCATGTTGTACAAGCTGCTCTAGATCATTAATGATAGAACAAGCCGGTAGGTGACGATGGCCAGCTCTAAGTGTGCCGTTGCGATTCAGCCTACACACAGAGGCCCCTTATCTGGTTAGAGTCTAAAAATACAATGTCTCACCTCTCTTTGAACGGAAATTAAACCATCCAGACAACAGAAATAACTCGATACTGGTAAAAACACAATAAACATCAAAAAATGTGAAAAAATTCAAATTTTTTTCTTATGAAACCTCCCATATTATGTACAGCACTAATTTTGTTCATAATACACATATCTAGTCAATTCAAACCATTTCAGCACCCCTGAAATTTTATGGGGGGTGAAAATATGGATATTTCTGAGAGCAAAGTTTTTTCGCCCCTCCTGTACGTTTTCACTGGCATGTACGCAGTCATTCTGTGAAATTTTTTGTACTTCATTGCGAAGAAAAGGATGGGTTCAGGAAGCTCAAAAGTGCACTGCCAGGTGCACCAGATGTTTCTCTTCAATTTGGTACGAAAAAAAAAATCAATACTGTATTTGAAATTTGAAACAATGGTGCAGGGGCAGGCCACTGGGTCCCAGCAATTTCTGGTCCCATGGCCACGGAGGGGCTTAGCGGGCTGTTACTGGGCAACAAGTTGTTGCCTAACAACCAAAACCTTGTTGATACAATTAGGTCATAGGCTAGTCATTAAAGTCCAGGTTTGATTGGAATAGGTTAATTCTGAAGGTTAGAAGTGCCTGCTACAATTAAACATGATTGTTAGGGATGCTAAGGCCATTCTTCGCAGGGTTGCCATTTGAAAACTAGAGGAGAGATGGGAAAAATGGATAGAATGCTTCCAATAGGAAATGACCTCAAGATTATGCATAAAAAAGTCAGTTTTCTATGCCCATTAGTAATGCTTCAACATCAAAATGTGAAAAGTATGAAAAAGTGATTTTTTCAGCCACTGATAGGCAACAAGTAGTTGCCTAGCAACCGAAACCTTTCAAACACAACTAGGTCATAGGATGATTATTGTGTCCAGGTTTGGCTGGAATTGGCTAATTCTGAATGGTATAAGTGCCTGCCACAAATAAACAAGGAAGAATACAAGACTACAAGAAAGAAAAAAAATGCAACTAACAATAAGGGCAGCATGGAGCTGGCCAAAAGATGTAAGCTTGTAAACATGTTGGTGGGGGTGTCCATCATCCCCTCACTCGATGTAGAACTACACTCGTGTAATTCTGGCCACTCTTCACTGAGTGACAAGCCAAATGATTTCCTGTTATTGTTGTTGTTACTTAACCCTGGTCTATCTGGATGAGTAGACTAACTGATCTCAGGTATGTGCTTCTATAGGACCCTCCTAAAGGCAGAATAAAATACATTCATCATACAGGGAACCAGCATCCACTTGTCATAGACAATGACTCACCAGGGTTGGAATAGGGTCCTTTCAACAACAAAGTGCAGGGAAATATGAGGAGGTTTGGTTCCTGAGTGAACACCGCAGATGGCTCCACCAAAGGTGTACAATGCCACAATATGTAGGCTCCTGTAAAACAGGAAACCATTTGCTACACTGAGTGCTAACCATATAACCAACTTCATGTGTTCCCTGTGGGTCATGGAAGTAACAATGAGGGTCTATGGAAGGTTACTGGCTGGTTAACCCATTAACCGCGGGGTTGATGGAGGCGGTTCTTGCCCATAACGAGGGGGTAATTCGCGCTCCAACTCACTTTTTAAAAATATTTGCCCAAAATCAGTTTTTAGTCCTACAGTATTATAATTAAATATGCATATGGCATATATCTTCAGCTTTCTCATAGGATGTTTTATTAGCCTTCATCGACTACCGTAGGACTTGTGGAGAATTCTGAAGTTGGGTAACGAAGTGTCCAATTTACACTTCCCGACAGCCCGTAATATGAATATCAATGCCTGACATTATTACTAGAAACACTATTCAGTTATTTCCAAGTATCGATACTCCCACAAAAAAACACTATGACAGCAATTTAAAATACGAGCCTCCCAAATGCGACAGTTCGCAGCTCGTATTCGGTTATTTCTTATTTATATACACACTCACACTGTACATTCCTAGTAATTTATTACACTTATAAATATCTACAGTCATTTACCACTCCCAACACAATGTTTAGTAGGGGTAAAGATCACAGGGCATTTTAAAATGGCAGCAAAAGCAGCGGAAATGGAGGGGCGCGATGGCGACGAGATTCTTCCTTCAAAGACAACATTGAACTGAATGATCTACGTATCTGGGTAGCCATGGGTTGAAAATTTCAGCTGCTAATGTGTATGCTATGAAATAAGTCACAGGAAATATAGACAATACATAATAAATTAGGTTGTTCAAGGTGAATCTAAATATCACTCAGGCTTCTCTCTTACTTTTTTATATATAGTTATATTTTGAAAGCCCTGACGAATTTAAAACAACACAGAATCACCAAAGTGACACCCCGCAATCTGAGCCATTGCCACCAACCGTCACGAAAGTGACGACCTGCGGTCAAGTGGTTAAAAGAATAACAAGCCGTGGCTCAGTGGGTTACAGCGCTCCGGTCTGGCCGTAGGGTCAGAGGATCGAATCCACCCAAGGGTCATTGGTAGACATCAGGAAGGGCATCCGGTCATAAAATGCTACACGCTCCAATCCAAAAAGGCCGACGCATGCAAGCATGTTGCAGCCTTCAAAAAACGAAACGAAACGAAACGATAACATGTGAGTGGTTGTGTAAGAATTATATGTACAGTAGTAATAGGTATATAAAGGCAGCCATCAGAAAATTTATATCGAAAAGATCTGTGTATTGATGGAATATGCGTATCGACGGCATCTTAGGAATGCATCCCCCATCAACGATGAGGGAGACCTGTATAACCAGGTGACACTGCTGCCCTACTGTGCAGATGTTCCTTTGGCTTCCTACCTCTCTCATTTATAGCAAAGGAAATAGCATAGGAAGAACATTGGTGATTATGATGGTATTATGACATGTTAAGTGAAAGCTTGTTATAAGATAAAAGTAAATTGCTGTTTAATGAACACTTCTTCTGTATCATTCATGTTTAAATATACTGTACAGTATATTCTTGTTGGTATTACAGCCAACATATAGGTACCTGAATGAGCATATAGTGAGTCCAATCAATTGACTCTCTTCAGACATGGGAGGTAGTGGAGATTGAAGAAGAGGGAGAGAATGGGACCGTGGTGAAGTCATCTATACATGTACCTGCTCACCCTACCCCCATTCTCATCCGTAACCTGGCTCACCTTTGTTCTGCCCTCAACAACCTCGCTGCACATACAATCTCCAGGTTTGTGTTCTCTTTGTTTGCTAATTAAGTTTTTTCAAAATGCACTCAGTTATCATCATTGTCTTAATCATCATCCATCACCATCATGACGATGATGACACCTACCCTTTTTTTCTGCCTAAGTATGTGGTGAGATAACATCCAGAGACAAGGAAGGAAGAGTATAGAAGTGGGAGAACCATCCACTGATTGCCCGTACCAGTGGACCAGATAAACAAGACAGTAGTGACGGGGGTGAATACTGTTTTGCCATACCTTTGGAGGCATTGTAAATGGAAACAAGGAACAATGTATCCACTCTTCTCTCAGAATCTGGGATGAGTCTTAGTGGCTTCATTCCTGTTCCTTGGGGGATTCAGAAGTCACCCATTACAGTTTTTTGTTTTTATATATACTGGTATTTTATTATGTATTTATTTATTTTTATTGATTTAATTGTCCTTCTGTTTATGGGTGACTTTACAATCCCTCTTCTGTCTTTCTTTCTTTCATTCTCTCCTCCTCCTTCTGCCTGTGGGTGACTTTACACTGAGTGACAAGCCAGACAGTTTCCTGTACACCAGGAAACCATTTACTACACTAGGTGGTAACCATATAACCAAATTTTGGCACCTGGTGGTTTAGTGGGTAATTACGGCGCTCCAGCCAGATTTAGCTGGTGAAGGGGTGGTTGGGCTTTATTGCTCATGAAATGCCACCCAGGGATGAGTGAGGCTGGTCACTCTCATCTTCAGTGTAAGGACAACTTGCCTAGCCCCAGGCTTCTATGCTCCTCTGTGGGGTGACATAGGATTGGATGATGGATGGATGGATATTTATTTTTATTTCATCATCATCCTGTGTCACCCCACAGAGGAGTGTAGGAGCCCGGGGCTAGGTAAGTTGGTCCTGACATTTAGGATGAGAGTGACCAGCCTCACTCATCCCTGAGTGGCATTATGTGAGCAATAAACTCCAACCACCCCTTGGATACAAACCTTCACTGGCTAAATCTGATTGGAGTGCTGTAATTACCCACTAAACCACCAGGTGCCAAAATTTGGTTATATGGATCAGTTGGATCAAGAACTGTATGGTTAAGAATGACTACAAGCAAAGGCTATCATATGTGTGCTCCAACCATGGACTGAGCAGTAAGAGTACAAGCACAGTTCTAGGAATGTGAAGTACACTCTGAGCAGTGAGAGAGTGTTAGTGTAAAAGAGCATTTTTAAGAGACTGTAGATGTATTCTTGGAGAAGATTGATAATTGTGAGTGTTAGAGTAAAGGTACATTTTCAGGACAGTGAAGAAGTATGTTTGGAGAGGTCTGATAGTAGTGAATGTTTCTGACAGGAAAAATGAATGGTAAAGTAAAGAATGTATGAACAGATAGGGTGGTTGGGGTACACTCACTTAACACTTAACTTAATGGGAATGGCAGTGTCCTTTATGTATGTGCCAAGAAGCAATTGGTATTACCCATCAGCATTTTCAGGCACAAGCTCATCCACACTTCTACATGGCAAGCAATAAGAAGGATGGAAGGCAAGTTAACTGAACTTGCTGTATGACAATGACTGATTATGCGTAGGTGTGGATGACTCCATGAGAAGATCTGTGCCTGATACTAGTGTAAAGGGGATAAAGGAGTTGCTGGTCTGATTATTATGTGGTAGTGTCAAGGATAAAGGAGCAAAAGCAATGGGTAGAGAGAGGTAGAAGAATCAGTTGTTGCAAAGAGTAGAAAAGACGTAGGAAGAAAACAGAAGAAATTGGGCAGATATGACTTGGAGCATATGGAGAAGGTGTAACGTGTAAGTAAGGTGTTCACAGAAATTCATGCATTATGTGAGGTGGTGTGTGGGATAATAAGAAGAGGTAAGGGGTGAAAGGAACAGTGTTGGAGAATGAGGATGTGAAACGACCTGTGGAACAGATGAAGGCATATCATTACTGGACAGGAAGTTGATCAACTGAGGATGGGAAGACAGAAGGTCGAGCTGTATGTTCAAGGAAAGACATGAAGAGAATAGTGAGAGGGAGTACAAAACGTCTGGAAGAAAGCTGAGTGTAAAATGGAGAGAATATAAGAAACTGATTTGGAAGGAGGGAAAGAATGTAGAAAAGGGTAATATGACAGGCAGCATAGCAGTGAAAGATAAAAATGACAGAATGCTCAGGGAGAAGAAAGGGTGATCAGATGGAAAGAGCATTTCAATGAGCTTTTAAATGTAGTGAGAAATAGCAGGGGTAGTATAAGAAGTTGGGAAATGGCTGGATGAAGACATGAGACAAGGAGTGAGGAAAGGATTGGTAGGATGGAGTTGTGTGTGGTATTGAAAAAAGTAAAAAATAGGGAAACCACCGGGAAATGATGGTATGTGTGGCAAAACAATGAAATATTAGTGAGAGATTGTGATTTAATAGATATGAAATACTTGCAGACTGGTCAGAGTGGATGGCAGAGGTTAAGAGGACTGGATGCCAACTATGGTAGTGCCCTTGCACAGTCAGCTTGCCAATAATAAGGAAATCTGGTTGGTAACATATTAAGTATCTGGAAAATCACGCTACAGAAGACAGGGCCTGGGCAGAAAAGGAATATGGTTGGTACCTACCCCAGTATCATTCCTAATGACCCCCCAAAGCCTGCCCAAACCTTCCCCAAATTGGCCTTACATAAAATACTCACAAGTAGGACTAACAACAGTCATTGAAAAAAAAAATAAAAGTATAAACACCTGTTGTACTTAACCCCTTAAGACTGAAATTCTCCCACCATGTTTGGACCCAGAACTGCATTTAGAGTCAGATTTTTCAACTTTCACCAAGGTAAATTTTGGTCATATAGATTTCAAGAGCTTGATTTTACACACCAGAAAATGTATACTTCACTCTCATATGACTAATGTTACAGCAGTATCAACCATCAAAGAAAGCCAAAAAACAAAAAAAAAATTGTTACCCCCTCACATATAGTGAGAGAAAAAAAATGCACCACAGTAAATTTTGGCATTTTAGATTTGAAGAGCCTGATTTTACACACCAGAAAATGTGTATTTCACTTTCATATGTCTAATGGTTACCACACAATTGACTGTCAAAACTAAAAAAGTCACTCCTCGCTATAAGTGAGAGTGGGACATGACTGAGGTGGAGGGAGTGTGGGGAAGCATCAAGAGAAGGGGGGGGGGGGAATGGAGGGAATATGCCTGCCACACACAGCTAATACAGTCTAGAGCGGGTATGGATGGCGATTTTGGTGGGAGAAGACACTGAGGGCAGGACCCAATGGAGCAGAGGGAGGTGGGGAAAAGGCAGGGGGGGAGGACCCAACCCCACCCCATCAAGGGGGACCAATCAGGCCAGACACACCAGATATTGTACTTCCTACTGGCAAGGCTCCATATCCATCACCAAAGAGGCAGGGACACCTTGTGCCAGTTTTTGGAAGCTTGTATACAATCGATGGTATTAGGACTCATGTACCAAGGCTTGAACTTGCGCCAGTTTTTGGTAGCTTGTATACAATCGATGGTATTAGGACTCTATGTACCAAGGCTTGAACACATCAACATATGATCTCAAAACTTTAGGGGTTAAATTGTGATGGCAGCCAGGCTAGATGTGACTGGGGGGGGGGGGCTGTTCAGAGGGCTTCTGAGTATTCAAGTGCCACTATGGGAATGTCTTTGAGAGGAATGAATTAACATAGTGCACAATGATGCTGCATGGTTAGGATATGAAGAATATGAGTACATTCAAATACTTGGGTAGTGTGACAAGCACGGGCCAGGGTTCCGATGATGATTTGTAAGAAAGAGTAAAGCAAGGAGAGTACACTGAAGGCTGTGATATGGAACAGGGAGATACCAGTGAGCATGGTAATGAGGAAGTCAATGGTCAATCCCCTCTAACATACAAAAATGACACCTCTAACATACAACGATGAAGGCTGGACTTTGATGAAAGGACAAAAGTCCTAGGTGACAGGAATGGAAATAAGTTATATGTGAGGAGCACATGGAGATGTACAGGCAGACAAATGATGACGTTCACGAGCACTGTAGAGTTGATGCAAATGCGTTCAAATATGTGAGAAGTACCATACGATAGTCTGGCCATGTGGAAAAAATGATGTGTGGGGTGAAGAGAAGACAAAAGGGGGCGCAGGGAACAGCATGCTGGAATGAAGACGTGAGACAGGCTGTGGCACAAAAGAAAGAAGCATAGCTTATGGTAGTGGATGAGAAACAGGGGTGTGGAAGAAGTTCAGAGACAAAAGAGAGATATATGTATGGAGGAAGAGAGACATGAAAAAATTAGTAAGAGAGAGTACCAAGAGAGTGGATGAGGAATTTGGAGGAACTTGAGTGTAAAGTGGAGGGAATGTAAGAAAATGTTCTGGAAGGAGGTAAAGAAAGCTAGACAGAGTGCCAAAGAAATTAGTTGGGGAGTGAAAGATAAAAGTAGTAGATTACAAGTGGAGAAGGGAGAAAAAATTAGCAGATGGAGAGAACACTTTAAGGAACTGTTGAACATAGAGAATGAAAGTAAAGCAAGTATAAGTGGCTGGGGAATGGCTGGGAGAAGGAGGGATGTGAGAAAAGGGGAAGAAATCAGTAGGATGGAAGTGGTGGATGCAATGAAGAAAGTTAAACTGGGAAAAGCCCCAGGAATTGATGGAGTATGTGGTGAAATGCTGAAGCATGGGGGAGAGATAGTAGTAGAATGGATGTGGAAGATGTGCACATTGGCCTGGGAGGAAGGTCGAGTCCTGGAGGATTGGAAGTCAGGTATAATTATTCCCCTGTACAAAGCAAAACGAGAAAAAGAAGTGGTTGGTAATCATAGGGGCATTTGTCTTGATAAAGTAATAGAAAAAGTATATGGTAGGATACTTATTGACAGAGTTAGGGAAGAGGAATTAGTTGGAGAAGAACAGGGAGGTTTTAGGATGGGATGAGATTGTGTAGATCAGATATTTATTTTCAGATCTTTAGTGGAAAAGTTTCTAGAGAAGGAAAAGAAGTTATATGCAGCCTTCATTTGATCTGGAGAAAGCGCATGACAGGATGGATAGACAAGGATTGTGGAAAGTATTATGAATATATGGAGTAGATGAGAAGTTGTTGAAGGCCATGAAGAGTATGTATGAGAGTGTCAAGGCTGCAGTGCATGTGGACAGTGAAATGAGTGAATTTCTCTATTTGAAGGTTGGACTGAAACAAGGATGTGTCATGTATCACTGGTTGTTCAATCTGTATATGGATGGGGTTATAAAAGAGATACAAGATAGGGCAAAGGATGTTGGAATGGCCCTAATGAGAGAGGGCAGTGTTTGGAAACTCCAAGTACTGTTGTTTGCAGATGATACTGTGTTATTAAGTGAAGACGAAGGGGAGCTGCAAGGCTTGGTGGATGAGTTTGGGAGAGTGTGTAAGAAACAGAATCTAAATGTGAATGTAGGGAAGAGTAAAGTTATGGTCTTTGAGAGAAGTGAAGTCAGTGAATGCAGAGTGAGGTTGGATGAGGATATGGGAAATGTGAGGGCGTTTAAGTACTTGGGTAGTGTGATGAGTAAAGATGGAAGTTTAGAGGGTGAAGTGTTTGAAAGGGTGCAGCAGGGAAGAAAGGTTGCTGGTTCCTTGAAAGCAGTGATAAGAAACAGGGAAGTGAGCATGGAAGTGAAAAAGCTACATCATGACAGTATTGTGATACCAACTCTAAGTATGGAAGTGAAGCTTGGACCTAGTTGGAGGGACATAAGTCAAGAATGAGAGCAGTGGAAATAAGTTATTTGAAAGGAGCATGTGGAGTCACATGGAGAGACAGAATGACAAATAAGGAAGTGAAGGAGTGTTGTGGTGTGGATGTGGATGTGATAGGAAGCGTTAGGAGAATCACACTGAGGTGGTTTGGCCATGTGGAGAGGATGGAGAGTGAGAGACTGATGAGGAGAGTGTATGTGAGTGAGGTGGAGGGGGGAGAGGAAGGGGGAGGCCAAGGATGAGATGGAGGGATGGAGTGGAGAGGTATATGAAAGAGGAGGATGTGAGCTGGGAGCAGGGCAATGAAATGGCAGGGGGCAAGGCGACATGGAGGCGATCTGTTTGTGACCACCCCTTACGGGATTAAGGCGTCTGGCAATAGATAGATAGGTGGATAAAAAGACTAAGAAAGTGTATGTTAGTGAAAAGGGAATGGGGAAGGAGAAGACCAAGGCTAAGGTAGAAGGATGGGGTGGAGAGGTATATGAATGAGTGTGGTGTGAGGTAGGAGAAGGGCAGCTTGATGGTGGAGGACAGGGTGACAAGGAGGCAATGTGCTTGCAGCTACCCCTTCTGAGATTAAGGTGTCTTGCTATAAGTAAGAGTATTATAAAGAAAGGAAAAAGCTTCTAAAACTGGTTAACAACATTACTTCAAACATATGCACCAATATAATGTGCAAAATTTAGATACCATGATAGGCACAAGTACACAGAACATTTCTTCATCTATTTACCCACTGCCAGATGAGTTAATCCTGTAAGGAATCACCACAAACAAACTGCCTTCAAGTCACCCTCTCCACCATCATTTCACTGCCCTGCTCGCAGCTCACATCCCCCTCTCTCACATACCTCTCCACTCCATCCCTCCATCTCATCCTTGGCCTCCCCCACCTCATCCTCCCCTCCACCTCACTCACATACACTCTCCTCATCAGTCTCTCACTCTCCATCCTCTCCATATAGCCAAACCACCTCAATGTATTTTACCTAATGTTTTCTGTCACATCCACAGCCACACCAAAATGCTCCTTCGCTTCCTCATTTGTCAGTCTGTCTCTCCATGTGACTCCACATGCTCCTCTCAAATAACTCATTTCCACTGGTCTCACTCTTGTGTCCCTCTAACAAGGTCCAAGCTTGACTTCCATACTTAGAGTTGGTATCACAATACTGTACTGTCATGCAGCAAGTTTTTACTTCCATACTCACTTCCCTGCTTCTTATCACTGCTTTCAAAGAACCAGCAACCTTTCTTCCTTATTGTATCCCTTCAAGCATTTCGTCCTCTAAACTTCCATCCTTACTCATCACACTACCCAAGTACTTAAATGCACTCACATTTTCCATTTACTCTTCATCCAACCTCACTGTACATTCAGTGACTTCATTTCTCTCGAAGACCATAACTTTACTCTTCCCTACATTCACCTTTAGATTCGGCTTCTTACACAACTCCCAAACTCATTCACCAAGCCTTACAGCTCCCCTTCATCTTCATTTAACAACACAGTATCATCTACAAACAACGGTACAGGGAATTTCTAAACACTGTCCTCTCTCATTAGGGCCCCTTTTCTTCATCACTTACAAATAACAGGTTAACAAACATGCATTCATACGAGGCTAAATTTAAATTCAAATGTACCTAACCTTCTTTACAGGTTTTGTTGCACTAAAAGTTTTATCAATGACAAAGGTTCATTAGCAACACTCTTATTACAGCAATGTGCTGTGTGTGTGTGTGTGTGTGTGTGTTTTTACTTACAGAGAAGCGTAGTGAGAGCTTGCGAGGCTTCTTTAAGCACCTTCTCTAGCCATGACCCCACCTCCTTCCTTATGTAGTCCTTTTCTAACGTCCTGGTACTGCTCTGCATTGCTGGCCTGACAAGGGGGAGGGAAGTATATAGATGAATACGTTTCACTTTGTTTTATTTCTGAAGGCTCCAACATGCTTGCACGTGTCAACCTTGGTCACTGCATGGCAGCTCTCCATGCTGCTCAATCTCTAGTCTATCTATCTATCTATTGCCAGACGCCTCAATCTTGAACGGGGTGGCCACAAACAAATCGCCTCCATGTCACTCTGTCCCCTGCCATTTCACTACCATGCTCCCAACTCACACCCCCCTCTCTCATATACCTCTCCACTCCATCCCTCCATCTCATCCTCGGCCTCCCCCTCCCTCTCGCCCCCTCCACCTCACTCACATACACTCTCCTCGTCAATCTTTCACTCTCCATCCTCTCCAAATGCCCAAACCACCTTAACGTGTTTCTCCTAACGCTTCCCATCACGTCCTCAAGCACACCACAACGCTCCTTCACTTCCTCATTTGTTAGTCTGTCTCTCCATGTGACTCCACATGCTCCTCTCAAATAACTCATTTCCACTGCTCTCACTCTTGACTTCTGTCCTTCCAACAGGGTCCAAGCTTCACTTCCATATGTCAGAGTTGGTATCACAATACTGTCATGTAACAACTTTTTCACTTCCATGCTCACTTCCCTGTTTCTTATCACTGCTTTCAACGAACCAGCAACCTTCCTTCCCTGCTGTACCCTTTCGAGCACTTCACCCTCCAGACTACCATCCTTACTCATCACACTGCCCAAGTACTTAAATTCACTCACATTCTCCATATCCTTCCCATCCAATCTCACTGTACATTCACTGGCTTCACTTCTCTCGAAGACCATCACTTTACTCTTCCCTACATTCACCTTTAGATTCCGTTTCTTACACACTCTCCCAAACTCATCTACCAAGCCTTGCAGCTCCCCTTCGTCTTCACTCAACAACACAGTATCATCTGCAAACAACAGTACAGGGAGTTTCCAAACACTGCCCTCTAGTAGCCTCCCTATTCAGTCCCTTATCCCTGAGGTCACACTCAATGACCTAATCCCAGGTCTTTTTTGGTCTACCTCTCACAACTTTACCCCTAAAGTTAACACTTCTCACTATGCACATCCAATTATCATCCCCCATCCTCTCCACATGCCCAAATCATCTCAATCTACCTCTCCCCATCACAACACCAATACACCCCAGTCCCATCCTAACTCTTCCATCATAAACCTAGCCCCCCCAGGCCTTGCACTCAGGGACACACTGCACATCCACCTAATCATTGTCATTTCTGTATGTTTCAGCCTACAAATATCCTCTTTCTTTACTGCCCAGGTCTCACTACTATATAGCATTACACTCCTATAACATGCCACATACAAAGATCCCTTAGCATGGACGGACAGCCCTCTCAATGTCAGGGGAGGCAACAACTTCCTGAACTTCTTCCAACCACCCCTCACTCTAGCCACAGAGCTAGCTCCAGCCCCACCTCTAGCACACAGTATATCTCCCAAATAACAAAACTCTTCCACACACTTAACAGACTTACCAGCAAATTCAATCCTTTAATGCCTGACAATCTCCACCTGCTCTTCCCAACACACCACACACATGAAATTAGTATAATCTCACAGTCTGTCTCTAATACCACGACATCTCTTATGCACCCACTTATCACAAACACTGAACAAGATGGAATTACCTCCCATGCCCTTGTGGCAAATTGCACATGGCCACTCTCCCTCTTCTTTGACTGTACCACCACCAGCCCTAGATACCATCACTTTTGTTTTATTTGCATTTACCCTTAAACCCTTGTGCCCCATATCATCTCTCCACTTCTTAATTCTCTCTCCTCCATGCCCCCATGTCATTCTCTGCAATCAACACCAAAACATCATAATACAACATCTCCCACAGATGTCCATTTCTGAAGTCAAGTGAGAGGGCTTCAAGTACCATGATAACCAACCAGGGGCTCAAAACTGAACCCTAATGCACACCAACATTCAAGGAACACTCTTGACTTAAATCTCCATTCGCCCTTACCTGGGTGTGAGCACCCACATACATAGCCATGACCACTCTAACCAGCATCTCCTCAATCCCAAACTATCTCATTGCCCACATCATCACCTCCCTAAGGACTCTGTCAAAGGCCTTCTCCGAATAAACAAAAACAAAGTACAGATCCCATTTTTTTCCTATGTATTTTTCCCAAGGCTGTCAAACAATGAATTTGGCATCACTGGTCCCTCTGCCTGCCATAAACCCAAACTGCATCTCATTAATATTCACCCTTTTTCCATTCCCAGAAAAGTCTTTTTAACTGCAGTTTCTATACCCTCATCCCACCACCAAGTTACTTTATGTCTTGGGGGGGGGCCCCTTGTCCATCCACAGACTGAATCAGTAACTCTCAAGAGGTTGCTGTTGAGGGCTCTGTACTGTTTAGCAACACTTCTGTCAAACGTCTCCCTGTTCAGCCAGCATTCATCTCCCAACAGAAGGCATCCCTTACTGCTTAGTTTTTCAACTTCCATATTTTCCTCCTAGGTGCATAGGTACTCTTTTTCATCAACCGTTCCTTAAGCACCATGTCACATATCAATAACTTGTGTTGCTGCACACACTCCCTGTTTCCAACTGTTTCCCCCCCTCCCCCAAGGAGGAAGGAATCAAAGACTAGAAATCTGGTGAGTAAATAATCAAGCAGCATGTGCAGTGGTCGGAAATGCGTGACTCAAGTACAGTAAAGGTCCTCTCATTCAGCATCTTCGGACCAAGTAGGTGACGAAAGAGCAGAAACTGCTGGATAACCGGGAAAACCTGCCAGTAGGTTTCTAGCAATCATGGTCAGTCACTCCAACGCTATCACAGCATCTAGCAAGTATTACTGGCCAACCCTAAGCACTAATGTTTAATAAGCAACTTATATTTGGTGTATTTAATGATACAATAAACATGAACTTACCTTAACCTAGGTGTATTTACATATGAACACCATAAAACAGCACGACAAAGTTTCCAAGCTTTCAAATGTACACCGTGAAATAGCACAACTAAGTTTCCCAACTTTTGAAAGGTCCCGTTCACAAAGCAAAACACTCACAAGTCATGATGGCCAACGGTGCATAGTGTTGGCAAGCAGAAATCTTCAAAAGCACAAAGCTCAACTTTACAACACGCTAAGCTATAGATGAACTGTTCAAATTTTCGCACTAAATTGGACTTAAAAATGCACTAGATATGGAAGAAAATCTAATACTTACTGGCACTAAATTATTATGAAAAGTGCTAGATCTAGTGCCAAAATTGGCAACTATGGGCGCATGGGTACCAGTGGCGAGCCAGTGACCCTGTCGCTGGTGCCGATCAGCTCAGCATATGTGCCATAAGAGCAGAGAACTTTCATAATGGGACTATTAATAAAAAAACGCCAAAAGACTGGAAATACCGAAAGACCAGATGCTGACTGAGAGGACTTTTACTGTACAGTACAGTACTGCCCCACTATACGATTCCCCTTTATGCGATGTAAAAAGAAATTAACACTCTTCCCTGCCTATCGATGGCCAGTCCCCGGTTATCTGATGTTTTTTTTTTTTAATCCACACATGCCATGAAGGTACCCATGCCCAGCAAGATGGCTGACATTGTTTACACGCATAGAACCAAAAGCTCATCGCTGCAGTGGTGCAACCATCGCTGTCTAGTGGCTCGGGCTCCTGCATTCCAGAGCATCTTTCTCCCAGCATCAGCGACAGAGTGAAGGCCTCCCTTACACTTGCCTAAGCTACATCGTGTTATATCATCTGCATTGCAAAGTATCGCTGTTGATCGTAACTGTGTTCCAGCAGTGCTAGCGATCAGTGGAGTGTGATTTACTGTCATTCTCAGTGATTTATCGTCCTATTTTTTAGCTAAATAAGGTGATCATGTCTGGTAAGGATGCTGTGCATGGTGGTGCTAGTGGTGCTAAGCGTGGTTCAATAGTGGCTTAGGTGAGCTAGAAACTCGTTTGTGGACTCAACTGGGTGGATTTTGGACTTGGTTGGGAGGGAGTCTCAAGGCTCCCAGATGCATCCCTATACTTTCATGTCTTAACATCCCCAGTAAATGATACCCCGGTTCAGCGATGGGTTTCCCAAATGCATCTCACTGTTATAATGGGAACCGACTGAATAGTCAACAGTGGAAGTGTCCCTATCGGCTTGTGTATTATGAGCATGCTGACCAGGAAACACTGTACATATGGATATCTGAGAGCTATGGCTTAAATGGCCAATATTTAAGATATGTGATCAGTGATAATTTAGGAGTACTGTATATCAGTTAACAGTAATATCAATATGCAGCAGGTGCTATATTAAATATTACTGAAAAAATATGACTACTGGTGCAAGAAATTTTTAAACCAGGAACTCAGACACACTGCAGTATTTCTTGTGATGCATTCAGTATTACATGAAACATTACAGAAAGTTTTCAGAACTAAGGATTTGGTAACAAAACACTGATTACATCAGACATCCTCTCAACAATTATCTACTGGTATACAGTACTGACAGTGCACGTCTCTCAACTATACAGTTTTGTCTATCTTAAATTATATTACAGTACTTCTCCTCCTGCCCTCCCTCCCCATATTTCTCTTCTCTTCCAACCATGTTTGGTTATCATTCAATCTATCATTACAGTTGAAAACTGTATGTCTAAGCAAAGTACCAAATCACAGTTGTTGTCATCGTCATCATCATCATCATCTCTTTTTCTCCAAAAAAGACAGAGCAAAGCAGGGTTCAAAAATAAAGAAAAAACTTGATAGAGGGAGAACTATCAAAAGTTTTCCCAACTAAATCACCATTCAACTATATCTCATTCAATTACCATTCAATCTCCAAGAATCCTGACTCCACTTCATCAACATAAATATCCACAACTATATGCATTTCATAATACCTACACTCTCCATGCACCTTCACATCACCATGAGTCACCTTCTCTGTCAACAACAATCATTTCGCTCCTTTGCATTTGCTGAACCAAGCCCAATGCTCACAGACATTCACAAAACTCTGCATCAATAAGCCAAGCTCTTGTCCATAACTGAGCGGCAACACAACACCATCTGCATACATCAGATCTGAGATACTCCACCATTCATTACCAACCTCATCCTTCTCCATAACTTCTCTCACAACCTCATCCATGTACAACATATACTGAGCAGCCATAAAGACATCACACATTCCTGTTTCACTCCAACACTGATCTTAAAACACTCTCTTAACCATCCATCTAACTCTTTTACAGGATTCAATACCATCAATATAATGGCTTCAATACCATTATAAAAACTCTTCTGGCACCACTGCAACAGCTCTCTAGTCACACCATATATATTCAAAACCTTCCACAGCCCTCTCTACTTACATTTCTGTACATTTTTTCCAGATACATAAATCCTTAAATACCTTGCATTCCTTTTCACTAGCTTTCTCCATCTGTTTCACTGCAAATATTTGATCCACACATCCCCTGCCGCTCATAAAGCCACTGTCATGTTCATAACTCGCCTGGCTTTCTGATAAACTTGTTACAATATGATAACTTTTCCCTATACTTTTCCTATAACACTCAGCAGACTTATACCACAATAATTTTTGCCCTCACTTTGATCACATTTATTCCTTATACAGTACTAGGCACAATCACAGACTTTTTCCACTCTACTGGTACAGTTCCACTCATTCAAACATTGCTACATCTTTCCAAACATTTAATTTCAGTCTCCCCACTGCACTTCCCCTTCAATTCAATTATTTTTTCCCCCCCTACTCTGAAAGTTCTCCTCAATTTAAGAAAGGCTCCTCATTCTGAAAAGGATTAATGAAGGCTACCTGGTACATCTAAATCCTTCAGTCTGGAGAGTCACTACTATGCTCAATACAATCATTTAGAAGAAACAATAATACTGTGCACTGGAAAGGATGGCACCATATCAAAGGGGCTAATCATCTCTGCACATACCTCATCAATACCTTCTGCCTTCTCACTCTTCAATGGGCATAAAAAAATTCCTTCTCTTCAACTTGCCATGTCACTGAGGATGATGACAATCACTGTATGTGATTCTTCTTTCCATTATGATGAAGTGTAATTCTAGCACTGACCATCTTCCATTCACAGCTCTTTTTATCCCATCCAAATACTTCTCTCTTGGTCATCTTATTGCTCATCTTCTCTCTGTTTTTCCAATCAAGATTAGTTTTCTATTTCTTCTCTTCTAGGTGCATGTAGATATCATATTGCATCACTTATCAAGGCTCAACATGCTTCCATGTGTCGCACTTGGTCATCTAATGGCGAATCTCAATGTTGCTCAATCTCTGGCAGCCTTTTTATTCAGTCCTTTATCCCTGAGATGACCTCATCTCCGGTCATTTTTTGGTCTGTCTCTTGCAACCCTACCCTCAACGTTCACACACCTCACCTTCTACATCCAACTTTCATCCTCCATCCTCTCAACATGGCTAACCCATCTTAATCTATCCTCCTCAGCACATCACTAATACATTCAAATCCCGTCCTCCATCCTCTCTAATTGCCAGACGCCTTAATCCCGTAAAGGGTGGCCACAAACAAATCACCTCATGTCGCCCTGTTCCTTGCCACTTCACTTTCCTCCCCCTTCATTCCCCCTTCTCTCATATACTTTTCCCTTCCATCCTTCCATCTCATCCTCAGCCTCCCCCTCCCTCTCCCCCCCCTCCACCTCACTCACATACACTCCCTTTGTTAGTTTCTCACTCTTCAGCCTCTCCACGTGGCCAAACCACCTCAAAGTATTTCTCCTAACGCTATCCATCACATCCATGTCCATACCACAATGCTCCTTCATTTCCTTATGTATCAGTCTCTCTCTCTATGTAACTCCACATGCTCCTCCCAAATAACTCATCTCCACTGCTCTCACTCTTGACTTGTGTCCTTCCAACAAGGTCCACACTTCGCTTCCATATGTTTGAGATGGTATAACAATATTATCATGCTGTGGCATTTCTGCTTCCATGCTCATTTCCTTATTTTTCATAACTGTTTTCAAAGAACCAGCAATCTTTCTTCCTTGTCGTACCCTTTCAAGCACTTCACCCTCCAAACTTCCATCCTTACTCATCCCACTACCTAAGTACTTAAATGCACTCACATTCTCCATTTCCTCATCATCCAACCTCACTGTACATTCAGTGACTTCATTACTCTCGAAGACTATAACTTTACTCTTTCCTACATTCACCTTTAGATTCCATTTCTTACACATTCTCCCAAATTCATTCATCAAGCCTTGCAGTTCCCCTTCACCTTCACTTAACAATACATTATCATCTGCAAACAGCACTACAGGAAGTTTCCAACCGTTGCCCTCTCTCATTAAGGCCGCTCCAACATCCACTGCTCTAACTTGTATCTCTTTTATAACCACATCCATACACAGACTGAACTGAACAACCATGGAGACAGGGCACATCCTCTCAACATGCCTCAATCATCTTTATCTACTACTCCTCATCACAACACCAATACAGTAGGCGCGGAAAGTGTTGACGCCATCTTAAAAAAAGAAAAC
>JAGKTI010015735.1:0-20195 GCA_018397915.1 Birgus latro
TGGTATATTTATATACCTGTATATATATACATATACAGTATATGTAAAACAACAGAGCAACCTGCAGGTTTTTGAGTAGGATCTCTTCGTTCCAATCTGTTTGCACACAGAAGGAGATGGGGATCTGGATTTTAAAAGCAATGAGTTCATGTTGTAGTCCAAGGAAATGTCTGATGATGACCTCCCTGTCAGTTATTCAGAGGTGGTTATGTCAAGGCCATTCCAAAAAAAGGTTCACTGGAGGCAACAAGACAGATATGGGCAAAATACAGTGCAAGAAGAATTAACCAAAAATACAAGGCAACACTTTGTAAGTTTTACTTACATACTACAGTAACAGTATGTTACAAAACATACTACAGTAATAAATAATGGGTCTCCTTTTTGCTGCAACTGGTAAACAAGTATTTAATTCACACTAACATCATTGTATAGCTGATGTTTTCTATGGACTGAAAGCTAAACCAAGTGCCAAAACCAGTTAAATACTTCCAAACTGCTGCTGAAAGCATCTGCCTGTTTCAAGACATGGTGGCTGCAAGATGCTCTACACATCCAGGCATGATAAGTGACTTAGTCTGATCTTCCTTGCACAGTACAGTTGTGAGATACCCCCACATCTGTACATGTGGCTGAGACTGCCACTCTGCATCTGATGCAGTAAGGTGCCTGCAGGACATGTCCACCCCAGCTAATGCAGTACTACACCTGATATTGTGAAGTTCAGGTAAAAAAGCCAAATTCAGGGCCAACACGAAAAAATATTTATGAAGCAGTTTACTAATGATCCTCAAGGTCACTGGAAAAAACAGCTGCTGACATACCCTCTGTGTCAACAATGGTGCCGCCAGCCTCAGTAATGATGAGATAGGCCGCAGCCATGTCCCACGCATGTACCCCAAACTCATAGCACACGTCCATACCCCCCGACGCCACCTGGCACATATTTAGCGCACATGATCCCATCGCACGCAGCCTGTAGTTCATAACACGGTTGGATTCATACATGCTTGTGAAATTTCCTGCAACTACTGTACAGTATTTAAAGATTTTGGTAAATATATCCCCTACCCTCTTCCTTGCTCATACTGACAGGTGAAACACAAATACCGTGGAGTCATATGTATGAAGAATATATCACTGAAAAATTATGGTACACATGTGTGGTCAACTGAAGTTTCAAGACATACATACTAGAATGGATACAATGTATAGACTGGTGTTCTGGTGTGCAACAGAGTCATCCTGACCAGTTTTTGTTGACTGTAACCTCTGCTCTGGACGATGATGCAATTTTATACCATTCACTCCCGGCTTTGAATAGTTAAGGCAATACAGTACCACTAATCTGAAGAACTGTGTTGGTGTGCATATCACTTTGAGACTAAATGCCATTCCTAACATCAACCCACAGTCCTTGGGTGGAATCCAGCACTTGACCTCCAACTGACAGCATGCATCACAGCAGCCACTCCAGCATCGTCATCACCATCCGCTAATATTGCAACAAACACAATTAATGCCATATTCGATGTAAACACGTTACTGTCGAGTCAGTTTCTACAGTATTTTCCACGCACAGTTGCATTGCATCTCACTCCTTGACTGAAGGTTTCCTTACAACTATCATGGCTCTATGTGATGGTGGCCTCCCTGTAACTCCATCAATTTGGGTATGTCCATTTTAGTTTACTACTGGTCCTACCTGAAGGTCTTATTTAGCTTAGGAAAGGCCTCTCATACTGATGGGTTTATTAAGGCTATATCTAACCCTTACAGTTCAAAGAGTTTATCTTAAGCTGAAGAAAATCATCAGGAGATGACAAAACTGAAAATGACATCCCCAGGACCAGTGGGTTGAATGCCAAATAATGAGCTATAATAGAAAATGAACTTTATTAACCAGGATTTTTTTTTTCTTTTTCATGACCAAATCTGTACTCAAGTACTGTACTGCAGTATTCATCATCCCTTGACAGCCTTTTCTCCACCTGGGAAACCCCCAGACCAGGAATGGCCATGACAAACCACCTTCAGGCTATTTTGTCCTTACATACTTTTCTCACTCTTACTCATTCCTATTAACTTGCTTTCTTCAACTTATTCGGTCATCTAACTAGTTTATCCGTTTAATAGGGTAAGGAGAGAGGAATTTCATGCATTTCATCTGGAAAAACACATATTACTGGGATATACAGTACAATATAATGGAGAAAAATTACAATGATGCCAATAATTCTGCTTTTCATTCCCTGGTGGAAACCTGATATTTTTAAGCAATGTCTTTGGTATCACTGGATTTTTTTTAAATTTATTTTTTAAATACACCGAAAGCCACAAACAGAGTTCCAGACATAGTGAATTAGTAAATATTCCCCACAGAAAGGCATAGCTGTCTCAGCACAAATCCCATGATGCAGTAAAGTCTCAAGAAGTAATTGCGGCACTGCACCTTCTGAGTTGAACATGACCCCCCCAGCTTCCCTGACTATGAGGTCCCCCGCCGCCATGTCCCATGGACCCAGGGTGAAGTGAAAGAAGACGTCTCCCCAGCCGGCTGCCACTGCCACCATGGATATCGCTGCTGATCCGAAGTCACGGAGGCTGATGCCATTCCCAGTTTATATTACTGACTGCAGTACAACTTTAGTTTACAAGTATAAAAATCTTCACTACACAAGTAAACAATACAGACAATTGTCATTATTGTTATTTTTATTGTGGTCTCTGGTTCATCTCGACATGAGCTTACTGGATTGCAGACTAAAGCTGCCCGTCACCAACAGCCCACCGTGCTCTTTTTAGAGTATGGGAAGGATGAGAGTTATATTGATGTCACCATGTGAAGGCATCTCCCTCTAGCACCAGTATAAAAGACTTAAATGA
This sequence comes from Birgus latro, assembly GCA_018397915.1. NCBI lineage: Eukaryota > Metazoa > Arthropoda > Malacostraca > Decapoda > Coenobitidae > Birgus > Birgus latro. The sequence goes on from JAGKTI010015735.1 coordinate 2,887, forward strand.
CAAAAAAACAGTGGTGAATGGAGAGTTGGAGAGCAGATGAACAAAACATTTTAATGAGTTGCTTAATAAAGAGAATGAAAGTACAGTGATCTCTCTACTATCCGACGTAATAGAGCCAAAGGCATGACCTGGCAGTGGTCTTGTCCGGACAGTGGCCCTGAAGCTCCAGCACTGGTCATTCATGACCCTAACCTAACCTAACCTAAATCAGAAAACCACCTACCTACCTCCCTACAGAACATGCATAGCACTTATTTAAGTCCCATTTCACATAAATAAAGCACACAAAGCATGAATTAACTGAATTTTAACCAAAAAATGATGATTTAGAGGTGAGTAAGGTATAGGTGCTCACAACTTGCCAGCAAGTGTAAGTATCAGACATGGAAATCACTATGAAAATCACCCTCTCTCACACCATATGCATTAAATAATGGACACAAAGCATGAATTCATTGAATTTTAACCCAAAAATGATGATTTTGAGGTAAGTAAGGCATAGATGTTCATGAGTTGGAAGCTTAGTGTAAATAAGTATCGGATGTAGCAATCACTATGAAAATCATCATTTCTTACATCTTATGCACTAAAATATGGGATACAAAGCATCAAATATATAAACTGTTACCAGAAAAAGAGTTAGGTATGGCAAAGGTGTTCACTGTTCACCAACAGCACTGGTCATTCTTGACCCTAACCTAACCTAACCTAAATCAGAAAATCACCTACCTACCTCCCTACCGGACATGCATAGCACTTATTTAAGACCCCATTCACATAAATAATTGGCACAGAGCATGAATTAATTGAATTTTAACCTAAAAATGATGAATTTGAGGTGAGTAAGACAGGGGTGTTCACGAGTTGGAAGGTTAGTGTAAGTAAGTATCGGACGTGGACATCACTATGAAAATCATCATTTCTCACATCTTATGCACTAAAATATGGGATACAAAGCATCAAATAAATAAATTGTTACCAGAAAAAGAGTTAGGAAGGTAAAGGTGTTCACTGTTCACCAACAGCACCAGTCATTCTTGACCCTAACCTAATCTAACCTAAATCAGAAAACCACCTACCTACCTACCTACCTACCTCCCTACCGGACATGCATAGCACTTATTAAAGACCCCATTCACATAAATAATTGGCACAAAACATGAATTAATCGAATTTTAACCCAAAAATGATGATTCTGAGGTGAGTAAGGCAGAGGAGTTTGCCAGCTGACTACATAATGAACGTAAGGAAGAGACATGATTATTACTGAGAAAATCACCTTTTCACAGCCTATGCACTCAAATATGGGACAAAAAGCATAAAGCAAATAAAATGTAACCAGACAAATTATGATTTAGAGGTGTGTAGGGCAAAAATGTTCACCAGTTGACTAGATACTGAATGTAAGAGACATGGTAATCACTGAGAAAATCACCTCTTTCACAGCCTGTGCACTCAAATATGGGACACAAAGCATGAAGTAAATAAAATGTAACCAGAGAATGAGGATTTAGAAGTGATTATGGAAAATATTTAGCAGCTGACAATGTTTACTTACATGTCCATGATTGTTGTTTACTCCTTGTTTACCCCCACCTCTAAGGTTGTTACAGTGGTCATAATTTCTCTTGAAGCATGTCCAGTAATCCAGTGTTTAACTACACTTAATCCTTAGCACTGTGACTTTTGGTTATTTAAACAAGAACGAAAATACCGCAAACGATCGGACAGCCGTCCACTGTTCATGGGAGTTGAGACAGAACTAGGAGGAGGGCGATAGGGTGGGAAGGGAGCTAGTTGGCGTGCGCAGGGAAATTCAAACTGATACGGTTGGAAAAAATCGGATTTTTTTCGTTTTTTTTGTAATTTGGGGGTTTCGGCCATCAGCCGAGTAGTGATGTAACTGGATAGTGGTCGTCCGGATAGTAGAGAGATTACTGCCATGTAAGTGGTTGGGGAATGGCTAGGAAAAGAGAGGAAAGAAAAGATGGGATCAGCAGAACAAAAGTGTGTGACTCACTGATGAAAATCAAATGGAGAAAGTAGAAGGGATGGAGTGTAGGACAAACTAACAGTAACTAATATGTGATAGCTTGGTACCAATACCTCTGGGATAAGCTACCTACCACAGCAGTGATAAGGGTGGCACCAGCATAGTAATTAGCCACACAGTCATCACTCTTTGACAGGAAACACAGTCACAAGTATAATACACAGATTCAAGGGCCAAAATGATACTCACAGGATACCTCACTTACACAGAATCAAAGTCCAAAATGATACTTGCATTATACCACAAGTACACAGAATCAAAACCCCACTGAGATTCACAATATCACATGTCTTATTATAATTAAATACATGCAGTCCTCAACTTAAAAGTCTAAGATGTGTGAGACAATACATTTAAATGTAAAAACAACTTTAAGTAAAACTTGTTTTTGATTCATGACTGAAAAAGAAAAAAAACATTTCTTATTTAAAAACAATGAACCATAAGCTACTTAAAATTCAAAAAGGATTTAATTCACCAGCAGTTTAACAATAATAACACTTGAAATTTTGAACAAGGGTTTACTGTTAAATTTATTTTTATCAATAATTTCCAGCAACTACTGGGGATTAACCCTTAAACCGCGGGGTTGTCGGAGGCAGGCCGTGCCCATCCCGAAGGGATATTCACGCTCCGACTGACTTTTTAAAAATATTTGCCAAAAATCAGTTATTAGTCCTAGAATATTATAATTACATATGCATATGGCACCTTCAGCTTTCTCCTGGGACGTTTTTTTAGCACTCGTCAACTACCGTAGGACTTGTGGAGACTTCTGAACTTGGGTAACTAAGTCTCCACTTTACACTTCCCGACTTCCCGTAATATGAATACCACTGCCAGATATTAACACTAGAAACACTATTCAATGATTTCCAAGTAGTTTGGAATCCATACTCCCAAAAAAAAAACACTGTGAAAGCCATGTAAAATACGAGTGCGTATGTGCCCCCTACTCGCGCTAATTCACTGCTGGTATTCCGTCATTTCTTACTCATATACACACTCACACTTTATTATATCTAGTACTTTATTACACTTATATATATCTACAGTCCTTTACCATTTCCCACACGATGTTTAGTAGGGGTAGAGGTCACAGGGCCTTTTATAATGGGCGCAAAAGGGGCAGAAATGGAGGGGCGCGACTGCAACGTGATTTCACCTTGAAAGACGAGAGCGAACTGACTGTACAATACGTATCTCGGTAGCCAAGGGTTGAAAATGTCAGCTGCTAATGTATATGCTAAGAAATAAGTCGTAGGAAATCTAGACAACACATAATAAATTAGGTACTTCCAGGTGGATATAAATATCACTCAGGCTTCTCCCTTCCTTTCTTATATACATTTATATTACGAGAGTAGCTCATATGGCATATTTCACGGGAAAAAAAAGCAGGGGAAATTAGCGAACGAGTGCAGGTTGGATTTGGCCATGTGATAATTAGCCAATTCCAGGTGTATGGCACTATCAATTACCTTATTTTTTTTATATATATATTATTTTGTATAAGAATAGGGCATAGGGCTCATTTCAATGGATGAAAACTGTGGAAAAATACAGGGAAGATTTACTTAGTGCAGAGAAGCTGAGAAGACTACACGAGAGGGTAATGGAGGGGAGGTAGGGAGGGGAGTCTAGAATGGGGGAAAATGGCTAAATTGTCAACAATGGATGGGAGTACTGATGACATAAGCAGCTCTGACTATTGTTGGACATTGGCAGTGCTGATAGATGATACAAGTCACCACCTGAAAGCCCGGGCAAATAAAAAAAAACAGAGTCACACAAGCGACGCCCCGCGGTATGATCCATTGCACCCGACCGTCACATAAGTGACGACCCGCGGTTTAGGGGTTAATAAGCTACATCTGGCCATTGATTAATCCAATAAATCTAGTGATGTATTTTGCAGTTTATTCTTGCTATCTTTTGATGATTTTCTCCAGCTTTGCAGAGGCTTTTCAAACTGGATGGGTTAGATGAAGACTTAAATTATCTGCTGAATGTATGGAGTCCTTGAAAAGTTAAATAAAATACACTGGCTGCAGTAAAACTAAAAGTACTGCGGATACATCCTGGATTTAAGGTATAACACTACCCTCATACAGAAACTCTGCTGTACTATACCAAACCCCAGTACAAGGGTTATTTACAAAGAAACATGTGAGCAATTTCATGTGAAGTTTCGATGAAATCAAGGTTAAAGGACAAATTCCTATTGTTACGCACATTTATCATCATACTGTTCAATAAAAAACTATAATGCTATACAAAGCACTCAAACTTGAAAGTTAACAGAGTTTGAAAACTTCAGCCTCACATTTTGGCATATTCATCTCTCCATTTCCAAGTATCCACAGACCTTCATTAGGTTTTAATGTGGTGTTTCACAGCATGCAAATTAAATAACCACAGAAATTGTGATCAAAATCTCTTCACTCAAATAAATAGCCAATCATTTTTACACGAGTTACCAAAAAAAAAAAAAAAAATAAGTGAAAATTGTAGGAAAACGTTAGTGACATACAGGAACCCAAAATATATAAAAGCTTGCACCATCAGCAGGCAACATCTATCAATCTACAATACACAGCAATAGACAACATGTGCAACTCTACAACTCACATCAACATAAACAGCAGTATTTCCATCAGATTAGAAGGTATTATAGCACCTCTTCCTTAACAATATACTTTTGCACATTACAGCTTATCATTCCTTTGTATGTAATTCATCAACATAGACTCTACAAATAACATACAAAACTAAAGTGACATATCAGCTGCAAACATAAACTAGCAAGAAAGTGTGGCTAAGGTGCCTTGTTAACCTACTGAGCCCAGGGATATCTTTTTTTTACTCACAGTATTCTTGCCATTTCCTACTGATATTATCCAACTTAAGACACACAGATTAGATGTAGCCTCAACAAACCCCTTCAACACACAAGGCCTTTCCTAAGTTGAAGAAAATTGCCTGATAGCAGCAGCAAGAATAAGTTATAAATGACATTCCTTGGATGCAAGAGGTTAACCGATGAGAGTAAGCGGAGAAGACTGCTGCATAACAGGTCGAATTCATACAAGCCATACATAGTCTTGTGGATATCGGCAGCTTCACAGCACCTCTTCTCTGATATACAGTACAGGTATTTCTTTTGTATACTTTAGCTTCATACTGTCTTGTAAATTATCTAAGGCATTTCACACTCAGGCTGCCAGGGCTCACACTCAGCTGAATGAAATTATCTGGCAACTGGGACGAAATACTATATAGATCTCACAACCATGAGAAGGTTACTGGCAGCTATCAATATTAACCCTCTCAAGCTTCTCTGACTCATTCCCACCAGATTATAATTATCTGCAGTTAGCTGGAAGAATGCCAGAGCTGCCATGACCATGAGAGGATTAATACCAACACAATGAAATACCCTGAAGTTACTTGGAGTGGAATACAGCACTACAGGTATCACCATGAAAAAATTAATACCAACAGAGCAATAGAAGTAGCATTAGAAAATGTGGACTGTAGGCTTAAGTTGCCCTCCTCTTGCAGTTCACCATCCTCCTTTTGGGGGATAGGGAGGGAGGGAGATGAGAAACATGCAAGAGTATATGAACATATAGCACACTGAAATATACAGGTAAGGAAGAGGTGCCAGAAAGCTTCCTAGCCACAGAGGAATACAGGCAATCCTCATTATAAGCAAGGAGTGATATGATGACATTTCTGTGTAACTGTTGAGATCGGTGAATCAGCTTACTGGTAATATGCAGTAATGTAACTGCCTCAAGCAACTTCCCCGTATTTTACTGTGGAAAGAACCCCACCAAGTCAGTTACATACCAGTATTTCAATACTGCCATCTACTGATGTTTCAATTCAGTTTAGGGAGACTTTCACACTGAAGGAGTTAGATGTAGCTTCATTAACCACTTCACTACTAAAGATCTCTTCTAAAGTTGAATAAAATCATCAGGTGGTAGTATGATTAAAATAAAAAATGTCATCAGACTGATAGGGATACTAATAAAAATGAGTATCAAAAGATGCTGTTAATAATGAGGACTTACTGTACAGCCCATGGTGTGAGAGAGAAGACATCACCAACCTTGCGTATCAAGGACACAACCCCCTGCCTCCCACAGTATTAGGGCCCCTGCCGCCATGTCCCAGCAGTGTAGTCCCATATGGTAGAAAACATCGCCCCAGCCAGCTGCTACGCTCACGATCCCCAGAGTGGCTGACCCTATCCCTCGAAGCCTGTAGATCCACTACCAATTTCTTTCAACATTCATTAGCCACTCATATACTGCCCCATCAGGAACACAGGGGCCTGGTTTTAGACTACTCCATGCATCTACCATCCAATCCTTTATGGCTCCATCAGGATCATAAGGACCAAGGGCTAGACTATTCCATACACTCACCATTCAATCTTGTACTGCCCATCAGGAGTGTAAGGGTCCAGGACTTGATTACTCAGCATTGTTTTCATTTTAAAAGGCTTCTGGACAGGCCTGCATGCTTTAAAGCTTTTGCACAGGCCTGAACGCATTAGCACTGTTAATGTGATGGGAGCTCTCCAGGCTACATAATTTCTACCAGCTTCTCTGTTCACTCCCTTATAACTCTGGGGTCTTACTGCAAGGAGGCATCATCCAACCTGTACTGGCCTATTAAGAGCACAGGGGTCAGGGCTTACTCAGCTGAGACCTTCAACGTCAGAGGACCAGTCAGTTTTCCCAAGTGGCATTATGTAAGAAGTAAACTAAAACCAAAACTGTAATACTGAGAAGGATGATGAGCAGTGCAAAAGGCTGGTGATGGGGAATCGCAGAGTCCTCATCAGTTCATGAAGCTTTGTGTGTCCAACTGTGGGTATAGACATATAGCTACAATCTATTCCCTGAAACTCAGCCATCCTAATGTGCCACACACCTTCAAAAGTCACCACTTTGGAGCCAATATGCATTAAAGCTGTCTCATTCATAAATGATGTGAGGCTATTATTCGGGGTGTTTTTATGATAGTTAGATTCCCCTTATACTATGTATGTATTATGCCCGTTATGTATATGTATATATGACCCCACTGTGTGCCCCCACTGTATCCTAGAACAGACATCATCAGCCGTTCCCAGGCTTGACCAGCCAACTCAAACCATATGTACGAGCAGTCAAGGGCTAACTTCTAGACAGGCAACATCTTAGCTCTGTGCTCCACAATTAAAGGCAGTAAATAGCTATTCCAGGACTTTCCTTCTACCATCAAGGGGGTGTAACAAGCATTTCTTAACATGATACATTGGTGGTTCTAATGGCTGACTATTTTTTTCTTTTTGTTTTTTTTAAATGTATGGAAGAAGATAACAGACAGCCAAACTCAAGATCCATTCATTTTGAGATGCCTGGACACAGGCATCTAATCCACCATCCATCACAAAGGCAGTCCACGAGAGAAAGAACTCAAAAGAACTCACCTTCACCAGGTCATCTCTACAGATAAAACTTCCCCGTATCATTTTTATCATCATCATCTTTTTCTCCTACCCAAGAATGTGGTGAGGTGGAAGTCAGAAAGCAAGGAAAAAGGAAGCACAAAAAAAATAGGATTATAAACTTCCACTAGCCAGTTGACAAGCACACACCCCAGAAGTTATGACCCAAGTGTGCATATGCAAGAAACTGTGCCAAAACCGCAACAACACATAACAGTAATAACAACAATGATTAAATGAGCAACAAGAAAGAATAGCATTGCACATCAAGACAATGAAAATTATCATCATTCTGATCTTTTTTCCCAATTAGGGATGGAGAAAAGTAAGGTTCAGGAAACAAAAAAGACAAAGTACGAGAGTAGGAGACCTAACAACAATACATCCAGTGAAACAGGCATGGCACTCATCCATACATCATTCTTCAAGTCACCATTATTTTGGCTCAAACTCACAACCCTAACCATCTACTGTACACATAGTTTCTTTTTTTTGGTATGTTTCTTTATGAATGCACCATCGATTGCCTCTCAAAAAGAGCTTATAAAAAAATGAATATAAATACATAAATATTAAATAGCAGGAGGCAAACAGGAGGCTGCTTGGGAAGCAAAAAAAAAAAAAAAAAAAGTTTCATGACAGCATTAACAATGTATCATCATGAGCACAAAAAACAGTATCACAATTATCATATGAGTGGGAAAAGAAAGAAAGCACACAAAAAGGGAAGAGACAACATCCACAAAATGGAATGGCAATTGAAGGCCACCTGTGCAGAGTAAAGCAGTAGTAGAGCACAATGCATACAAAAAGCACCATTATCACCTGCTTCTAAAAAAAACAGGACCGAGGCCTTCTCTTTATTATTATAGTACTATTACACAGGATACTGCTTTCCTGAACCCTGTCAGCACACAACACCAGCTTATCGACACAGCTTAATTCCTTTTCTATTTAACTCTCAAATGCAAGAATTGGTCAGTTTTTCTGAGACTCGAGTCTTGCATCACCATCATAACAACTCTCTTTCCTATTAATTCACAGGCAGTTCCAGAAACATGAAGAAGAAAGCAAAAATGTTAAAGAACTTTCAAGCAAAGTGTCCAGTGAAATGGACCACACATCAGTTTCCTCATCCTTCAAGCCTTCACAGTTTTTTACTCCATCTCATAGGCTAAATGATCCACATGCTATCTGTCATGTATAAAAACTGGTCAGATTCAGAAGTTTTCTTTAACCTACTAAAATACATCTTTAAGACTACTTATCCTAGTTTAACACAATGTGTCCAGGCATCTTGAAACTAGTTGCTCCTACTCTGAATTCTTTTTGTTTACTTGTAAATAAGACAGAGGATCTTTGTAAGGTTGTGGTTCCTCCTCTCTGTGTAAAAAGTCACACACATACACATGCACATTCACATGTATATATACACTAACACACACAAAACATATAATCATCATATAAATCACTCTTCAATGTTTACAGGAGGGGAGATTTATGACAAAATTCTGCAAGACATGAAATTAATGAATTAAATGCAGAGGCTGGCTTTCACAAAACAGATACAGGTGGGAAGTTCTACCATACAAACTGAGGCTCTGTGTTGTGAGTCCTGATTAGCAAATGATCCAAAGGATTAAGAAAAACTAGTTTCAGTCACTGGAAAAGTGACATACTCCAATCCAGTGCTACGTGCACAGGTACAAGACTGACAGATTTCATAAATGTAGAGTGAGAAAAGTATCTCGAAATCTGTTCTGTAGAAGTGTCAGTGTCAGTGAGTGACAGATTCTGTTTAAGTTACTGAGGAAACTATAACAGGACGAGAATACATATGAAACAACTTACTACTGTACTGTACCCTTTTAAATACCGTACTGTACAAGCAATGTATCTACCTTCAGGTGGGAACAAACACAAGCCTGGGTGACTGGTAGCTGGGTGACTGTTAGATGCACAGTGTAACAACTGCACCACAGGAGATTTCAGTAAGGGGTAGAGGTGGTATACAACAAAGATATAACCAGGCACCCTATCATATTACAATTTTAAAGGAGCATGTGCAGAAATGCATGCTCAAGAAGCAAAACAAGTAAGAATACAGGTACAGGACTGGTACCATACTGATAACAATATGGATACAATGCTATAGTCAAGTTTTCTCCTGCTGCTACAGATCTACATAACTGCACTGTTAAAAGTGATGCTATATTTCTGCAATAGATGAATAAAGAACGTGTGCATTTCTTGCACTCTTCTTATAGTCAGTCACGCAAAGTTAGCATATATTTTGCCTGTTTACATTAATCTTTGCTAAAACCATTAACATCACAGTACATTATAATAAAAAAGAAGAACTGCTTACAGCTTAACAACTCTATACAAGTTCCACATTAGTTCATATTTCATGTTTGCTCCCAGTTAATAATCATACCATTAACCTTCCTCTATCTCTTGTTCACCCATAACCGAACCCACAGTTTCTATCAATTTGCACCTTCAAAAATTGCAGAAATGTGAAGCTTGACTCTTAACTCTACTACTGTAATATGTCAAAACCTCTAATTATTGCACTCAGTCATATGTGCTTCACTAATTTTACAGGGTCTCAGACTGGCATGGGATCCAGGTCCAAGTTTTCTTCATTCTTGTTTGTGTAAAACATCTCAGTAATGAATAGAATTCCCAATGCTGTACCATATTCTCCTCTACTGTGGGTTACAAATGCATGGTACCACCTTATGGATGAGAATATACAGAATTACTGCAGCTATGAAAAATGAGTACCAATGTATATCTCTGCATGTGCAATGCATGTTGCTTAATGTATGACATGCAAACAATGATGTACATTGAGGTGTAGTACTCACCCATGCACCTTCGGCATAAGTGTGGTGAGGTTGGTGAGCACAGTATCCACTTTCACAGGGTCCAAGCTTGTTCCCATCTCAGCAAACACCAGTGCTTGACTAAGCTCTGACAAAACATTATTTTAATTACCATTCCTCGGCTCAACTGAATACAATCATCTGGCAATCCCTGGAATATTCACTTTCACCTGAATTTAACTACAGTATTTGGTATTAGCAGCAATAAAATACAAGAATATCTCAACCAATTCATATAAGAGCACAAAAGAAGGTGAAATAGGTAAAGCATACCCTCTGAAATGAGCTGGACAATCATTTACAAATCATTCAAACCCCTAGACCCCACCTACTGGATCTCCCACTGTTCACCACAGTTCTTCTACCTTAACTTGGCACAGATTTTCATCCTTTTGCAGTTTATTTCCACTACCTCGGTGGAAAATTTGACAATATAACAGCTCTATATCCTTTCAATCACATTTCTTCATGACTGGCATTATCTGCACATTCTTGTGTTAATCCTTTCTTTTAGCCCATCACTAAAGACAGCTTTAAGGCCATGTTAAAGTGAATACCATGGATGGATCTGCCTCCTTTCCAAAGCACTCCCTTGTGACTAACACTATAGCTTCTTAATCTCTTCTTCTATCTCTGCATTCAAGATGAAGAGGCAACAGTTTTAAGCCATATTAACTGTCCAGTTTACTGATACATTTTCTATCTTACTCCCGCTACCTTCATATGATATTATCCCTGTTTAGGAAAGATTACTTGTACAGATGGGGTCAAAGAAGGCTATCATCCAACCTCTACCCTTCAAAATCTTTCCAAAGATTAATAACACTATGGAGATCACCACCATAACCATTATCCGGACCTCCTTTCCCACCATAGGGCAGAGTGAGGAGTAGCAATGTTGGTATGGAGATAACTAGATTATATAAAGAATACCTCACTGGACTGAAGAGTTACAATGAAGAGAGTACTGTATACCTCACCTTTCTGCCCTGAAGCCCAGATCCTCTCACCATTGAGGTATGCCCCCTGGCCCCTAATGGCAGTGAACATGTGATCCAGCACTGGGTTAAACACAATGCCCAATTCCGCCCTCTTGTCCACCCATAGCCCCACTGATATGCATGTGTACGGGAGTGAGTGCACAAAGTTCATCGTGCCGTCAATAGGGTCAATGATCCAGGTGGGCTCGGCAGTCAGTACACACTTCTCACCCCCTGCCACAGATTCTTCCCCAATGAACCTGATCCCAGGGAGACATCATCATTATCATCCTAAGCTCTCTTTCCAATTAAGACAGAGATAAGAAAAGGTTGAGGAAAATGCTCATGTTCATTTTACAGTGATTCTCTGATCTGGCAAATTACAGTGATAAAAATACTATGGTTGGTTTGTTTTCACCTGACGAGATCTCTAATCCCTTTCAGCTCAAGTGATGGCCAAGCATAGTCAATGCACAATGGTAGTCTGTATAGAAACTACAGATACTCAGTTCTACCTGATAACTAAAGCTCATCAAATTTCATGCAACTACAACAGTATTCAAGTTGTGGTAATGGCCCAGTTCCATCGGATGAAACAAACCGACTATAGTCACATGGCAGAGTGATTTGGCATCTAAATGGATGTGTGTTCAATCTCAGGTTGTGGTAGAGAGCAATCTCATTGCAAGACTTTATGACTCATTGAAACAGACTTTACCAATCTTCCATTCAACCCCTAAATAGATATGTCTTTTTCACCCCCTCTAATACCATCACACAAGTCCTAAAAAGGCCAACTCTAGCATGTATTCAATATAGACAGTGGGTACGAGCTATATATATTATTAAAAAAAAAACACACACTTGTGGTCAGGGAAGGCCGAGGACAGGCCATCTATCAGTAATTTCTCCACTGCTTTGTCAGACTCAGTCACCAGATCCACTGCTGAACTCTTGGTCTCTATATTCTTTTTCTTCTTTATTGCATCACGCACAACCTGTAAACATACATTATAATCATCATCATAATTAGTTCTGTGGTCTATGCAAGATCATCTCTTCAGTACATTATCTGTATCTCAACCGCTGATACTTCACTTTATAGCAGATGTGCAATTTTAGCTGAACCACTGACTCTAAAATTATCTTTTAAAGTCAGGGTGTTTTTTTTATATGCATGCACCATAACTTTATTTTCAGTCACTCAACTTCTTATATCTCATACCCAACATGCTCGTTTGAGTAATGTTGCTTTATTTGCTTCTTCAAATGAAGGTAAAACGTTGAGATGGGGTCACAGATAAATCCAGGGAGGTCACAGATCTTGTACTTAGTCTAAAAAGTGGGGGCACTGAACAAATAAGTTTGGGAACCACAGGTTCAAAAGTCAGAACAAATTCCAAAAAGTTAGAACAAACTCTAATTGATTCAATAACAGGCTGAAAAAAATAAACAAATACAGTAACTAAATAAATACATAAATGCAGGTTAACCAACTGCGGTTCAGCACCCTGGTTACAATTATCGTAATAATCCCCAATGAGCAGTCTGTGGGTTGCTTAGGCATATTGGTGAGACTGGTGACATGCACAAAGTTCCCCAAGCAGAAATATCCCCTTACCCTAGTGTGCATGAGCAGTTGCCGTTGTCAACAGTTTTCGTCTGCACACAGTTCCCCTATGGGAAACCTAACAATTCTGCCAAACCTAGCTGGATGGCTTTGCCCCCCAGACTCCCCTGATTTTAAACACACAGAACTATCAGAATATGGGATCTTCGTGCATATGACACCGGCACCCGGGTACTGACTGGCTGATGCTAGTCAACTAGGGTAGTCATTTAGTTTAAAGAAAAAAAACATGGGTGCTTTGTCAATCAGACGTTGTCTTCATAATGTCTATGAACCCGAATCTCATCAAGTCATCTATCACGCAGGTTCGCCGGTTTCCTACAACCGTCTCAAAAATTCTTATCTGAATCCTGACAAGTAACAGCTACATATCTTATGTAAGTAATCAATAACGACTAACTGATGAAACAAATACAAACCACTTCCTGCACAACTTGAGCCCCAAGATAAGAGTCTTTAGCAATTCTCACCTGTCCTGCCTCCTTGACCAGGTTAATAGCCACAGAAAACCACTCCTGAGTCTGTTCGCTCGCCATGTTTGTTTACCTTCTGAGTGACTGCTGACTGGAGCGCGTTCACAATGTCGTGAATATTACATATTACGCGAGAAAATTCCACAGATAGAGAGAACAACAAAAAAAAAGACAGCAATAAGTTTCTCAATAGAGTTATATTATTCCGGTCCCTCAGTGTAGGAAGGGGCAAAGGAGAGAGAGAGAGAGAGAGAGAGAGAGAGGGAGGGGAGGGGGGGGGGAACGGGGAGAGAGGGGAGGGGAAATGAGGAGGAAATGGGCAGGGAAGAGAAGAGAGAGGGAAAGGAGGAGAGAAAGGAAAGAGGAAGGAGACAGAAAGAATGGAGGGGGGAGTGCAGCGGGAACAGAGTGGGGGGAGGGGAGGAAGGAAGGTGAAAAGAAGGAGACAGGAGAGAAAGAGAAGGGGAGGGGAGGGGAGGGGAGGGGAGGAGAGAGTGAGGGGGTAATGAAAGGAGGGTGGAGAGAAAGGCAGGTGGAGGGAGGGAAAGGAACAGGTGATGTGAGGAAAGATTAAGTGCAGGAGCGATCACGTAGGAGAAACTTATGGCCGCTGGGTTTGATGTCATGGCCCGTAATGATGATGATGGTGATGATGATGATAATAATAGTAATAATAATAATAATAATGACAGTGATGATGGTGATGATGATGATAATAATAATAACAATAATAATGATAATAATAATAATAATAGTAATAATGATAATTCATTCATAATCCAATTCCTTTCTTCCCATCCTGAACGTAAGGGTCCGGGGCTAGGCTACTCAGTCCCTATATTTAAGGTGAGGGTGACCAGCCTCACTCGCCCCTAAGTGGCATTATGTGAGCAATAAATCCCAACCCCCCTTCAGATGTAGGACCCCACAGACGTCATCCAGCTGAAGAGCCTTAACCCACTTGACCACCAAGCGTCGTTTGGTTATATGGTTACCACTCAGCACAGTAAATGTGTTTCTGGGTTACAGGAAATCCTTTGACTTGTCACTTAGTATAAAGCCACTTGAAGGCAGCGCTACATCGAGTGAATGAATGGCAAGATTCTACACTGTCCTTGTCCTAGTCCTTCCTGTAGAAACAAATCAAGGTTACGATAGAGAGGTGATCATAAGGAAGGACGTTGATTTTCACTGGGTTCCAGTCTTGCACATTTTCTTATCCAAGAAAGTCTAGGTTAGGTTAGGTTTGTTTTCTTAGTATCAGGTTAGGTCAGTTTGTTAGTCAGTTAGGTTAGGTGAGGAGAGATTAAGTTAGGTTAGGTTAGGATGGGCCAAGTCAAAAGAGAGCAAAGAAAAATAAGAAAAAAACGACAGAATGATTACCCAAGGAAAATGAAACATAGGGCGTGGTGCAAAAATGGTATACAGAAAGGAAATGTCAGGCAAAGGTGATGCTGAGAAACCTGTGGAGAGTGTGTGCGGTTCAGTGACAGCAAAGAGTGTCACGCTCCATCTGTTATTAATCGAAAGCCAGTCCCACAGCACGGACGAGCAGACAGGGCCATGCACTTCTGCGGGATCGTATATGGGATGGCCCGTAAATGGCGCCCATTTGAAACTGAGGTGGTTGTATCTTATGTGTTGTGGAGACCGCTCGACCTGCTGGTGTGGGCGTGGGTTTGGAAGTGGGAATGGGAATGAGTAAATGAAACAGGATAGATATTGATACGGCTCAGACTGCTGGTGTGGGTGTGGTTTTTGGCATTTAGAGTGGGAAATGAGTAAATGCTGTAGGGAAGATACTGATAACCCTGACTGTGCCCTCCCTCCAGCAGGCGAGAAATCCCCCAGGGAAGTTGAAGGGGTGTTACATATGGCCCAGCCCTTGAGTTTGGCGATATGTTTTTTATTCTCACCATTTTCTGTCCAACTAATTCAGCCTTGCACAGACTTTCAAACTGGCCTTTTCTGAGCTCAATGAAATACTCCAGGAACGGCAAGATGAACTGTACTCTTATCACTCTGATTCTAAGAACATATAAGATAATAAGAAAACAGTCAGATGACCCATGCTAGGTAGCTCCTTGAAGAGTGTGGCCAGATTACTAGAATAAGACAAGGAGAACAAAGAAGTAATAGAACAACTGAATAACAGATAATACAAGTATGTTTTCCTCTAACTAATCGCCATGAGGGACGCTTGATGTTACCAGGCACAGTGAGTTGTGGACCGTTTCACCTCTTCCTTAGTGACTTATTTAGTTTGGTACATTTTAATAGTCTGTCGGAGGTAGTAGGAAAAATAAACCGCTGAGGAAGAGGTGCTACGAAATTCCCGCGACGCCAGCCCGACATACAGCCCAGTGAATTGTGCGAGACGAATTTACTACCTGCCCGCCACACACACCCTGCCTCCTTGTACGGCGTCCCAGGTTACAAGGGAGAGATTATAACAACAGCTGCGGCTTTCTTCACTGAGGAGAGCAGTGCTGACATCCTTTTCATCTTTGTTGGTTCTTTTTTTTTCTTTTTTACTGACGAAGAGGGGCGAATACACCTGGATCTTTGAGGGGGGGCAGACTCCTAGACATAGCTTGTTTTCCTCTCTCTCTCTCTCTCTCTCTCTCTCTCTCTCTCTCTCTCTCTCTCTCTCACACACACACACACACACACACACACACACACACACACCTCCTTTTGTCTGACAGCTGCCACCCACCCTCAACGCACTCGACCCTCATCCCCCAACCAGCCACCTGTCACTACCTTTTTCCTTACTAAGTTCGACATGTACAGTATCTCTAAGCATGGTCACTCCTCCCTCCCTTACCTAGCCTTCTAGATCATTATCAATCATCGTCTCTTCCTCCAAACCTTTCACTACCATCGTGTATCTGTCCCTGTCATCGTCCATCACTCCACACCCCTCTCTATCATTTGCTAACTACCCCCCATTTCTCCCCCTCTCTTTCTCACAAGTACCCATCAGTGCTGCTAACAGACGTCTACCACCTGTAGTTTTGGATGCGAATTCACAAACAAATTCATGATCAAATTCCTTACCGTAACCCCTCCCGCGTGACCTGAGTGGTAGCCTCCTGCATTGCCACAAAAATGTCAGCTTGGTCCTGTCTCTGGCTTACTCTGGCCGGATGGCACCTTATCTGGCACGATAAACTAGTCATCTTAAGGAAAAACTTCATGCTGACATGGCCCGCTGCAAACCGTTCATCGACGTGTCACCTGGCACTCTGGAAACCACTCTCTGTATTGCTTACCATCAGGCGTTCAGACATCTGGTGCCAGTGTTTTTACAGTGTTCCTACATTTAAAAAATTTACCCCTTTGTAGCTTTTATACTTATTTTGGTCATCATTATTTCACCGATACAACTACAGTAGTTTTCCATTTCACTTGCATTCCTTCCCTCTTACAGGTTCTTTGGCATACATATACGAGTATTTTAATTTGGAAGTTGAGTAGGTAAAATAGTGCGAATATGTTTGTGGTAAGAAAATGTCTTCATCATTCCTTTTAAAGGCAGGTATCCTCTTTCTTCCCTACTTTTCTTTTCTTGTGTCAACCCAGGCTACTAAAGGAAAGAAAAAGTGTATCTACGTCTGTAGGACCATAGGGAAGGGAGGGGAGGGGGTTGAGGGTGTGGGTGTGGAGGCGTGAGGGTGTGGGGATGAAGGGGAGGAGTCTGTTGATGTAGCGAAGAGTGTGTTAGTGTTGGAGGGAGGGGTGTGTGGGTGTGGAAAGGGGTGTGTGGG
>JAGKTI010015736.1:0-20193 GCA_018397915.1 Birgus latro
TATGAGTATTGTGGTATTGGGTGCAGAGGTTTAAATACTAATCCAAACACCGCCTGATCAGTGTTGAGGGAAGGTTGGGATTTTTTGGGGGGTGGGAGTGGGTGCTAAGTCAAGTATAACACTCCTCTCTTGTTAGGAATTTGTGGTCATTCATCTTGCCCCAAAGAAGATTGACCTTTTCCAGCAAGTGTATTAACAGTTCATCGGAATATATAATTCCTTTCTGTACTTCCAGATTCAGATTTCTGCGTACCTGGACAATGTGTTTGATGTAGCGGCACTAATGGAAGACAGTGAAACCAAGACAGCAGCCCTGGAGCGTGTGGCAGAACTAGAGGATGAGTTGGCCCATGTGAGTATAATTCAGTTGACATTTTAGGCCACTTACACAGCTACTGATATATTTAACTCTTTCACTCTGATGATTTAGCCTTCATTATATTCTTGCTACATCCAGACATTGTGTTTGGCCATGTGGAGAGGATGGAAAATGGGAGACTGACTAGAAGAGTGTATGTGCATGTGTATGGGAAACCAAGGATGAGTTGGGGTGGAAGTATGGATGAGAGAGGGATGTGCAAGTTGGATGGAGGAGAGCCATTTGTCAGAGAACAAAATGATGTGGAGGGCAGTTTGTCGTGGCCATCCCCATATGGAATTAAGGCATCTGGCCATTGATAGATAGACAGATAGATAGTGTTAAAGGGGTTAAAGTAAAATTTTGCCTGCTGATATCATAGACTTTGAGTACTGCACATCAAAATTAAGTATAATGTAGGTTTATGAATGTATGTTTGGTCTAAGTACTACTTCTGTATCACTGTATTTCCTGGTTTCCCTAAGTATCAATGTTGTTTCAGATGGCAGAGAGGATGTCCGAGATGGAGGCAGAGTCCTTAGCCAAGTTGGTGGAGCTGGAGGGGGAGTTGGTAGAAGTACGGAGGCAGAAGGAGGACCTTGAAAATATACACACACAGGTAAGGCTCCTGTCTGGTTATTCCTAAGTTAATACAGTCCATATTTCCCTGCAGATACAGTACAGAATTTTTATATCCAGTATGCCTGTGTAGTAAAATTGGAGAGAACTTCTTGGCAAGGTTTGTAGTGTTATAGATCCATGTTTGCATTGTTTAGGTTTTATTTATTCTTACTACCTTCATATGATTTTGGTCAATTTCATTCATAAACTACAGTAGACTGGAAATCCAAAGTGCACCCAGTGTGGTGGGGAGGGAAACAGATTTTTAAGTTTCTCATTTATTTTCTTGTCTTTGTGATTGATAGAAGATGTGGTAAAGGACATATATATCAATTTTCAGGCTGATATATATCATAGTTTAGCTGCTACATTGTTTTGAAGTTTGGTAATTTTGGACCACCAAGAAAATATGCGTACTGCATACTGTACAGTGAATTATTTTTTATGAAGACCAGTTATATGAATATAATATTAAAGAGAGCATGCTGCAGCATGGCTCTGCAAATTTTCGGGTCAGTATCTAATGCAGTTTGGCCGTAAAGAGTTTGGATATTTTCTTTAGTTTGAAGGTGGGACTTAAGGGAAAATTCAGCTACCAGGAATATTCATCATATACAAATTTTATGAGTACCACATTAAAGTGAAAGAGTGTATGTATAAATGTTTTGCAACATAAAATCAGCTCAGTATCTACCTTGGTGTAGCCATGGTAAATTTTTAAAATATGGTGGGCCTGACCCTGACCTGTCATCGTACCAAGCTCATACTAATGAGACTCGTGGGGAAGGCTTTGAGCAGTTGAAAAGACTCCATTTGCCTCCACGTGGCATATTTCAAGTCATCCGTCAACAGTCCGCCACCCCAAAATGCACAGAAAATTACAATTTCAGCTTAAAGCTTCTGTGGCTTCACATCACAGTTAATGGGTTAAAGAGAGCCCCCTCATAATGAAGGGAGGGTAGGCAAATGGTGGGTGACAGAGCGACTTGGAGGCATTTTGTCTGCGGCCACCCTCTGCGGGATTAGGGCGTCAGGCTATAGATAGATAGTATCTTGACTCCGGCTTCAGTTTGAAAAGTCTCTTCCCAAACTGAGAGAAATGATCTTTAGATAACTAGAGTATGGTAACATCATACTCAGTGGGTTTTAGGGAGAGAGGCAGCAAGACAGACACATGGTGGTGTAACACTTAAAGGCTCCATTTCTGATGAACATCTGGTACTGTGCTCATTGGTCCAAGTCCCTTCAAGCCACCTGGAGGTTTTTCAGTCATGTAATACCATCAGAGGCAATAAGCCAGTCATATACCCTTCATTGTCAGGACTGTGATAGCCAAATGTCAGGCCCCTACACTTCCCTGTGGAAATGGCTGGTATTGTGAAGGAGGCTTTTGTAATGCTCACCCTTGGTGAAGTGTGGATTGGGTACCAGGTGATGATTGGATAGATAGAGTGATAGGCAGATTTTCTTAGAAGTGGCTGGATATATGTAATAAGTAGCATTAAGTTTTAAAAGTCAGTTTTCCATGTGTGCAAGGGTCAGCCTTTTGAACATAATGGCTGCTGTCCAAGCAGCATGGTCTCCTGCAGCATTTTGGTTGAGTCTCCTAACCCCAAGGTTCCTTCTCAGGATTTCATCCCATGTTTTCCTTGGCCAGCCCACAGGGGCTCTCGCTTCCAAGTTCAGGTCTGTACAACACTTCGCCCAGTTATGCACACACTGTCTCCACAAATCCAAACCACCTCTATGCCTCACCTCACCAGCGCTCATAGTAATAAGCCCAAGTGTTCGCTTAAATCTGTTTACATTTTGTTCCTCATTCTGGCATTGCATATCAATCTCGCCATTCTCATTTCTGTATGCTCATGTGCTCATGTATGCAGACATCTTTCACTGTTCAGATGTTACTACCATAGAGCATTACACTTTGCACACATGAAGCCTATAGATTCCCTTTTATTCTTAGGAGAGAATCTTCATTGTTAATAGAGGCAACATTTCTCTGAGGAAGGGGCTTTCTTGTGGACATTTGTAATCTCAGGCATTTGTAAAATATTGAAGGTTTGAATGGTGAAGGTGGCTTATCTTCTGGGGATTATGTTGATACCTACTGTAATGTAGTTCTGTTTGCAGATTTCCTTTTCTGGTTTCCTTATTTTTCCTATGCAGATTAATAGGAAGCAGTGATACAGTAATGGTAATGATGATTATGAAGATGATGATGATATGTTTATGAAATTAGCTAGTTGTTCCATGTCCTGGTATATGTATGCTGTATGGTAATGTGTCTGAGTGTGTTTAACAGGTACAGGAGGAGGTATCAACACTTCGTCGTGAGGTGAATCAGAAGAGTGAAGAATCTCGCCAAAGACAGTCCATGCTAGAGAAGCAGATCTTGGAGCTTGAAACTCTTGCCAGAACCAAACCAGGTCAGTTTTACCTTGTCAGTTTTTTGCAGAGATCAAGATTAGGCCTTTGTGGTATGTACCTTGTGGTATGTGGTATGTTTGGCCATGTGGAGAGGATGGAGAATGAGAGACTGACGAGGAGAGTGTATGTGAGTGAAGGGGAGAGGGAGGGGGAGGCCAAGGATGAGATGAAGGGATGGAGTGGAGAGGTATATGAGAGAAGGGGGTGTGAGCTGGGAGCAGGGCAGTGAAATGGCGGGGGACAGAACAATATGGAGGCGATTTGTTTGTGGCCACCCCTTACGGGATTGAGGCATCTGGCGATAGATAGATAGATAGGTATGTACTTGCATTAGCCTCAGTGACCCCGTATAGTTTTCAAATCTCTTGATCAAGTGAATTCAGGTGTTCCAGCTGATTGTGGTCCAAAGGGGTCTGTTTTCCAAGCGGTGGTTGGGGTTTATTGCTCACAGAATCCAAGGCAGGAGTGAGCAGCCTATCTGTGGGTCCCCATATGCTCATGCTTAAGCAGTTGTGGATTGGGTACTGGATGGATATTTTCATCATGCATATATGGAACAATGATTTAGTTTACAGTACAGTCAGCAACAAAAGTTCTATTGCCTCGACTCCTTACTTTCTTCATGGACTTTGAAATTGAGCCTGGTGAATCTGCAGCAGCTTACTGACTCATTTGATGATGTATTTATCACCATACTAATTATCAAGGTCCACAGAGAGGCGAGCAAGAGAAATGGCGGGACTTGCTGTTGATATTTACATTTATTAAACTTTCCAGATACTTAGCCTGATAATACAGGTTCTGAATTTTTTTTTTTTTTCCCCCCCCCAAAGTCCTGCTGTATGTTATCCAGGCTAATCTGTTTTGTCAACCCCTGATGGGTGATAAAATGAGATAGTTAAAGCATCCTGGAAGAAGAGTATGCGATCCATAATCTTTGTACTGCCTAATCCCCTTGGTTTGAAATTGAGAGACTTTACAGCTTCAGTTTTCATTCCTGTAATGTGAATGCAGTATATTCTTTTTCTGACTTGGGACATAGGCTTAATGGTTGGCTCTTTTTATACTGGGAAGTTGTCTACACACTGTTTATATTGAATACATGCCAGGGTTGTCATTCAGAATAGGGGTAGTGGTATTGTGGGGGATTATAACTTAACTCCTTTCAGACCTGAGTTCACTTCTCTAACCACATGATCACCACCCCCTCAGGTGATGGCAGTGTCAAGCCAGGTAGTAGTGTGGTGGGTGGTGCTCCTCCTCCACCACCTCCTCCTCCACCTGGTGCCTCTGCCCCTGCCCCACCACCTCCACCACTGCCTGGGAGTGGAGGGCCGCCCGCTCCACCCAGGTTGCCGTTTGGTGGGATTGGCGGTGGGCCTCGGCCTCCACCGCCCATGCCAGGTGCTGCTGTGGCTCCACCTGACTCCATGACCATCAAAAAGAAAGTCAACACCAAGTACAAGCTGCCAACACTCAACTGGGTTGCCCTTAAGCCTAACCAGGTCACAGTTTGTTTTCTTGGTTTTTGAAAGGTTTAGTGGGCATGAAGCTAATTATAATATTTATATAAATTTTTAGTCACCTTTAACTGTTTAGGGTAATTATATTACACCTCTGTCCATATGCTCATGGTCGGGCAGTCCAGGGTTGAAGGATGGATGAATGAAGATGTTATTGTATAAAATTTTTATCCTTTCTGCAGGACTGGTGTTATGCTTAACATTTTCTTATGGCTTATGCCACCTTCATTTTGATATAGAGTTTATAGAAACCTTTACTCAGTAGGTTAAACCTACTTCCACCCATTCGGGCATGGTGTAACTTGTTTAGTAAAGTATTCTGGCTCACTTGAGTTTATTCAGTGAAGAGAATTATTTCCTCTCAAAAGGTTTAGTACAGTTACTGAAACCAGATAAGCACAGGAACAGATAATGTATAATTTGGTATTTTGCTTGATTTGTGTTAGCCCCATCAGTAGCACATAGACGTACAGGTACTGTGTACCATTTGATGAATATGCCACACTCTAGTCAGCTACAGAAAATACTAACTTGCCAAAAGGTTATTATTTGCTATTTCAGTAAATCAGTAATTAGGCATGCGAATGGCCTTTTTTTTAAACACTTGTTAACACTATAGATTAGGAGAGTCTTAGGTCAAATTTCCCTGAAATAAGAGAAGAAATAACATTTTACATTTGGGGTTTCCTGTACACCAGGAAACCATTTACTACGCTGGGTGGCAACCATATAACCAAATTTTTGCGCCTGATGGTTTAGTGGGTAATTACGGCACTCCAATCGGACTGAGTCGGTGTAGGTTTATATCTAAGGGGTGGTTGGGGTTTATTGCTCACGTAATGCCACTCAGGAATGAGTGAGGCCGGTCACTCTCATCTTAAATGTCAGCACCAACTTGCCTAACCCCGGGCTCCTACGCTTCTCTGTGGGGCGATATAGGATTGGATGATGGATGGATGGATGGTAATATCCATTGGAAATATTTCTGCTTGCCCTAAGGGTCACTGGTACTGTTATGTCATTATTATTATTATTGTTATTATTATTATTATTATTATTATTATTATTATTATGATGGTGATGATGATGATAGTGATAGTGATTTGATTTTTAGTACTGTTGTTGAATAGTATTATTATTTTACAGGTGAGAGGAACAGTGTTCAACGAGCTGGATGATGAGAAGCTGTTTAATGTGATAGATTTCTTGGAGTTTGAGGAGCAGTTCAAGATTGGACTGGGTGGCGGAGCAGGGAAGGCCAATGGTGAATTGTCAGAGGTTGACTCATTACATGCATTTGGCAGCAAGCGCATCAAGAGACTGGAACTGACGTCTCTAATGGAACATACGCGCCTCCGCAACATTGGTAAGTATAGAAGTCAGTGTGCTAGTTTTGACACTTGGCTTAGCTTCAAGTCTATGGAATGCATCACCTGTATGATGGTTAACCTCAGTGTGGTGATTGCTCTGAGGGGAAGCATGGCATCCTTTGATTATTTGCTTTGCTTTAGCACTTGATTTAGTTTCCAGCCCATAGAAGAGAATAGATGTACCGTTGCCATCAGTGATTCCAGCAGTGATTCTTATACGAGGAAGCAAGGCGTCACTTTGATTGACATTTCTTTTACTGCACCTGTATATGATCAGTGCATGACAGTACAATAAGTTGTCATTATATAAAGAGTCTTTTTTATGTCCTTATTTGCAGTTAAGTCCACATTAAATTAAATAAAGATAATCAATTAAAAGGTGCGAATAATATGTGGATGATTGTGTGTCCCATTTCAGTGGGAATTCTGTTGAGGTTTCTCCCTCTTTGGTACTTTCCTTGTTGCTGGATCCTAC
Organism: Birgus latro; assembly: GCA_018397915.1. Classification (NCBI taxonomy): domain Eukaryota; kingdom Metazoa; phylum Arthropoda; class Malacostraca; order Decapoda; family Coenobitidae; genus Birgus; species Birgus latro. The sequence goes on from JAGKTI010015736.1 coordinate 6,778, forward strand.
CTCACCCCATCTTTAGGTGAAGAAGGGAGTTTGGATGGTGATGACATGCTTTTATATTATAGGATTGTTTTCCTCTTATTTATTTTTAGAAATTTAACATTACATAGTTATTTCAGAGTTCACATGTTACCATATCTTTTCAGCTATTTCAAGGAGAAAACTGGACCTTGGATTCGATGTTGTGAACCGAGCCGTGAATTCCCTGGACCTGAAGACTCTCAACCTTGATAATGTAGAGCTGCTCCAAAGAATGGTACCCACAGAAGCAGAGGTTAGTACTGTTACAACCTATTGCTGGGTTTATTGGTGCTGATTTAATGGTGCTGGTTTATTTTTGCTAAAGAGGGATGCCTTCATGTGTTGGCACCAATATAACTGGGTAGCTGAACTACCTGCCTATACAAATGTCCCTCATAATGGGTAATGACAAAACAGTAACAACAAACATCCCTCATAATGGGTAATGACAGCAACAACAAATGTCCCTCAACCACTTCCTTATCCTCGTAAAGGAAGATGATGGACTGCAAAAGAAGGACAGATTAAGCCTGCAGTCCACTTGGTCTATATTTTGGATGAGTTTAGGACCTCAGCAAAAATAGGGTTTATTAGGTGGCAGTGTTTTGATCCAGTACTTCTTATTTGAAGGTTTTTAGCACTAGTAAATTCTGTAAAAGGACTGGGGCATTTGAAAAACAAAGATCAACCATTACTATTACTATTATTATTATTGTTATTATTATTATTATATTATTATTATTATGCAGTATTGTTATTGTGATGATATTGCTGATCATCTTCTCTGTCACAAACCAGATCAAGGCGTATCGAGAGTATGAGCGCGAGAAGAAACTAGTTAACCAGTTGACAGAAGAGGACCAGTATATGCTACATTTGGCCAAGATCGACCGACTCGCCACCAAGCTACAGATTATGAGCTACATTGCTAATTTCTTCGACAACGTCCATACTGTTACCCCGGTGAGGATGAGGATTACTTTTGTGAGGTGGGGTGAAGTATTTGAGTAATGAGTTGAAGAGAGGGCAGCCTGATGGTAGAGGACTGTATGACATGAAATCAAGAAGGGGGACAAGGAACGGTGCTTGACTTCTCTCCATTCCATGTGAACACAAATTGCAGGATGTGGATAATAATAATGTCTTTTTAGTCATTGTTGTATTTGCAATTTTTCTTTACTTTTCATTGTTATAAGAGATTAATGAAACAACTTTTGTCTTACAGCAAGTCCATGCCATCATCACTGCCTCTAGATCCGTCAGGAATAGTGTCAAGCTGAGAAGATTACTTGAAATCATTCTTGCATTTGGTGAGTCTTTGATACTTAGTGTAGAATATTTAAATGATGTACGGGTTATTCAGGTGGGGTTAGCAGTGCATTACCTGTTACTCGCATTTTACTCTTTTATTATTCTGTTGTAATCTTAATTTCTTATTTCTGTGTGTAGAACAGTTTTGTTATAGTATTCTGATTTTTGCCTAGTACAGTGATCAGTTTGTTAGTTGTGCAGTTAATTAGGCCTGTGCGGTGGAGATGGAATTCTGTGAGCTTAAATGGTGTGTAAATAAATGTTTCGCTCATTTTACTAGACCTGCTGTTGAAGTTTTCCCCCTTTCTTGCTCTCTTCCCTTGTCTTCTGGACCCTACCTTGCCCCATCTTCAGGTGGGAGGAAAAGTGTATTCTATCTATCTATCTATTGCCAGACGCCTCAATCCCGAACGGGGTGGCCACAAACAAATCGCCTCCATGTCACTCTGTCCCCTGCCATTTCACTACCACGCTCCCAACTCACACCCCCCTCTCTCATATATTAATACTTGTAAATGTTTCTTTTACTAGGCAATTACATGAACAGCAGCAAGCGAGGACCAGCATATGGGTTCAAGCTGTCCAGTTTAGACACACTGTGTGATACAAAGAGCGCTGATAAAAAGATCAGTCTATTACACTACATCCAAGACACCGTGCGCCTCAAGTTCAGTGACCTCAACAACTTCGACGCTGAGCTGAGATTTATTGAAAAGGCAGCACAGGGTAGGTGTTATGATAGTTCGTTTTTACCTGACAGAACTGGGCCACTCCCACAACTTGAGTACTTAATCATGGTTTTATGATATTCAGTGAGCCCTAGTTGTGATATCGGAATGAGTCTCCTTGGTTACTAGTTGAATCAACCCTCCATTCTGACTCCACCTAACCTTCTACTGAACTGAAGAGAGTTAAGAATTTTTGTAAGATTAAGTGTACAGTAATTGATGTGTTTAGTTGTTTGTACGTAGCGGTGGAATTTATAACCTTTAACTTCCATATGTTCCTCCTGTATAGAATCATCTGTTGTTAACCTCTGTAATTCTTTGATGTAGTGGTTGCAGAGAAGGAGGGTGCATGAGGTAGTTTGTGATCCTTTTAATTGCCAGGATGTCTCACAGTTGCATAAAGTAATAAAGTACCCAAGCACACCAGCTGTAATGAAAAGGTCAGTAGGCAATATTTCTGCAATCTACTGTGGCCTTAATAATAAAAAAATAGATAAATTGAAATAAAAGTAGTTATATAGCAAGGACTTTCATTATTACAGTATCACTGGAAAACATCATGACAGACATCTGTGAACTGGAGAAGGGTATGGAGCAGACCAAGAAGGAACACGACCGCCATCGTGACCTGCGCAGCGCTGAAGGACAGGCTGCCATGGCCGTGCTTAAAGACTTCCTCGCTAACTCAGAAGATAAACTAAGAAAGGTACAGTTAGAAGAAAGGTACAGCTCTTATCAACTTTTTCACTAACACGGAGGTAAACTAAGAAAAGTACAGCTCGTAGTAACATCCTCATTAACGTGGAAGGTAAACTAAGAAAGGTACAGCTCTTATTAACATCTGTCTTTCCCCTCTAGCCTGAAAGACAGACTTGGACAGATACACTTGGGACAAAATTTCCCCCAATGTTTGACCTCTTCACATGTCACTTTCTCTGCTGGCTGATGTTGCTTTCGTAGATTAAGAGACATGGTATTTTCCTCTACACATTGATGATTCTCTTTGAAATGATGCATCAGAGAGTAAAGTAACAGAGATACTCTAAGTGTGAGTTAGAATCACTGGAAGAATGGATGATCTCATGCCCCAGCTGTGGAGTTCTTCATGATAGTCAGAGGTTTTGGATGTGCTGTTCATTCCTTCCTTCCTTTCTTTCATTCTTTCTTTCTTTTTCTTTTTTTCTTTTTTATTTTTAAGCATGTAGCTCAATTAGGCATTACATTAACAGAGTCCAAATTTGTGGTCCCAAGCTCATCTGATTGTTAGGTTGCTAAACTGTTGGCTGATTTTGCTCTTCTCCTGTAGTCCATCATCCTCTTTTGGGAGGAGGAAGAAGGGAAGTTGAGGAAAACTTGTATAACTGGGCTTGGAGTTCCCAGTTATGTCAGTGCCATCTTGTGAAGGTGTCCCTTTCCAGCTCCAATTCAGTCTTGCAGAGCACTTAGAGATAATACTTGGTGCATTGTATAAGTATTTCTGTACTCTGTATTTCATTCACATTAACTTGACGCAGATATTTGTCCATTTAAAACCTATATCCCATAGATGAATATCGGAATAAGCAGGGATGAGTGAGGCTGGTCACTCTCATCTTAAATGTCAGGACCAACTTGCCTAGCCCCGGGCTCCTACGCTCCTCTGTGGGGCGACATAGGATTGGATAATGAATGAATGAATGAATGACATTACTACAACCTTTCTCTCTGACTAGTTCCATATTCTATTGTTAATCTCTTGTTATAGCTCAGCATTCGAGATGGAGAGAGAACAGTTTTAACATGTGGTATAGGTGGACAGAGTACATTGAGTATGCTGCATAAATTACTTTTATTTCAGTTGAAAGCAGAGTCAAAAACTGCCCAAACTGCATTTGCTGAGGTGTTGGAGTACTATGGGGAGAGCTCCAGGAGTATGGCACCAAACACATTCTTCGCTATATTCGTTCGTTTCACTAAGGCTTATAAGGTAAGAAGTTGATGTGAATTTACAGTTTAAATGATTATGGGTCATATTCTTTTCAGGGTAGGGACTCACTGATAGCTCTTCCTTACCTCCTTTCCTTGTAGTACATAAGGGGTAGTACAGTACTGTAGTAGTAGTAGTAGCCCCAGTTTCATCAGAAATCTGGAAAGGAGGAAGTTGGATGTTTTTATAACCAGGCAAAGGAACCTCTCAGTTATATCGTTGCCACCTCCTAAAAGCATCCCTCTCCAGCACCAGATTCAAGGGATTGAAACTGAATTTGTAATGGAGAATACCGGCTTCCAATATTTGACTGACATTGTTGAATTCTTGTGGTTATAAGATTATGATCAGCCTATATCCAACATTATGTGATGCATACAGTCAGCAGTGATTAGCAGAGCCCAGATGTGTGCTGTTTTCCATTACACAGATTGAGGGGGTTTGCCTCCGACTTCACAGTTTACATTTTAAGGATACAGGTGTAGGTTTCAGTGTTGTAATTATTCAGATGGAAGAAATGATACATATTAAAACTATGCTCATTGTGAAGAAGCATGTTTCAGCCATACCTGAAGATGGTCCAAATCAGGCTAAAATTATGTATGTTGTTGCAACTCTTGAAGGATTTTGTCATTTTTCCCAAGTTTTGAGACTCATATCATTTCGTATCATTTATGCAAACTAGACTGCAGAGGGCATTAATGTTTTTTCTTAATGTCTGTCTACCTATCTATTGCCAGATGCATTAATCCCATAAGAGGTGACCACAAACAAATCACCTCCATGTTGCCGTGTTACCTGCTGTTTCACTACCCTACTCCCGGCTCGCACACCCCTTTCTCATATAGCCCTCTTCCAAATGAAGAATGTGAAGCACTTAAATGTAGAATCAGGATCCTAGGCACTTGGAGTATTTAGTTAATGAGAGTATGGCCTATCTAGTCGAGCAGGCACTGAATAGTTCTGCCACTGTGATGGTTTTTCTTTCTCACTGAACCCAACCTTACCTCATCCTGGGGTAGGGAGAAGGAGGATGGGATAATAATAAATGACTTTCTCTAGCATCCTTTGATATCTGGTAGGGAGAATTTTCCACCAGAAACTAAAACCAAGAGATAAGAAGATAGTATAAACTGTGTGTATATTCTTCATTAACCTCAGTTATCTGTCTGCCATACATGACACTGACCCTTCCCATCTAATAAGTTGGGTAATTGAAGAAGCTCTGTACTGTATTTTGAAACATGATTGTGTGACCAAAAATACCCCCAAAATATCAAAAAATGTTCCAGTGATCTTGTGTGAGGTTGAGTAAGGATAATGAGAGTGTGATTAGTTAGTGAATTAGTGTGTGGTCCATTTTACTGTGTAAGAAAAGAGGTCAGGATGATGATGGTAATGAGAATGAGGATAACAGTGGTGAGGATGTTGTGATGATGATGGTGGTGGTGATGGTTGTGTGCCAACAGACAGTGGAGCAGGAGAATGAGCAGCGGCGGAGGTTGGAGGCTGCCAGTCGAGCTGCGGCGCTGAACCAGGAGAAGGAAAAGCAGCAGCAGGCACAGAAGCAGCAGGTGGCGCGCAACAACAAAATCAACGTCCGCAAACAACAGGTAAGAAATCATTAAGCCTGGCTACTTATTTTTTATTATTATTGTTATTATTTATTATTATTTTTATTATTTATTTTGTAATGCTCCAGTGCGAGGACACAGGTTTCCACTTAATTCTGATTACATGTTAAATATTTGATTCAGCTTTGAATTTTCAAGATTGGGGGATTTGGCATAGGAGATCTTTTTGAACAGTTCATATATAGCCATCATTATTATTATTATTATTATTTTTATTTTTATTTATTTATTTATTTATTTTTATTTTTTTTGCAACAGTTGAGGTAGCTGCTCTTTCAAACAGAATAAAATCCATCGAAGGTCACAGTAATAAAGTACAAGAATCCATCATGGGATTCAAAGGGTAGTGGAAGAATGTTATGGTCTTACACATCAGGACATTTGGAAAAGCCTCGTGCTCTTCTTACACCTAAAGTGTGAAAAAGTGTTAGCTAGGAAATTTGATTCAAGAGTGTAAACAGTGTGGGATGCTTGAGAGGTAGTTGTTGAGGGATTATATAGTTATAGACCATTTTAAAGTATAATACATTCCCTACTCGTGTATTTCCCTAATATGCTTATTTAATGGGCACATCAGGGCAACCCATGCAACAGGTAATGCTGCTTTATATAATGTGTAATTGTGGACACAGATAGTGAGACATATTATCCCGACAATAAGATACATCAGGCATGAAATGTATGATTGTATGTACAGCTGTACCCATTGTCGGCAACTTGTATTTTATGCCCCGCCACCTTAGAAGTCGTGGCCTCAAGTCTGTGGCCATCCACTTTCTGAGCTGTGGGTGAGGGTGCAGAGCTTAAGAGGCGAGCTGTGTGGTGGTGGGTATAGTGAGATATGTTACTGTGACGATAGGACACATCAGGTATGAACGTGATAGTCCATTGGTATCCTTGTGTCTATATACCACAGTGTAAAAAACTGGGAAGAAAGCAGCAGAGGTAAGTAACATGGTACATCTAGTGAATTGGCTGTAATTCAGGTCAGTTATATACAGTGAAGTTGCCATCTATGTGAATTTTATCTGTGTATCATCTGTACAGTACAAGACTCAATCATCAGGACCCCCCCCTTCAAAAAAACAAAAAAAAAACAACATGGTACAGTAAGCCACATACAGCTTATCATAAGCTGAGTTAATTTTTTCCTTGAAGAAAATTGGCAGTGTGGGGGTGCACAGTTGTTAACATGAAGGCACAGTTCTTTCAGTTCTTTCTCCTCTGGAACTGTTTATCAGTTGTCTGTGACATCAGTAACGTTACGTCCTGTACTTTCCGTCCCTCCCATGTACTTGCCTTTTATCTTCACACAGACAGCATTAGTGAAGTTTAATGTAGGTACATTGAGGTATACTTCTTACACCACAACCAGCCCTAGACCCCTGTGGGAAGGCTGAAGAAGTGTAGTGTGTTGTATCAGGGCAAAAAGTTTGATATGTTGAGCACGATGTTGGTAGTAGAAGGAAAGCTTTTCATGCCTGACATTACTCAGTAGTTGAGTCAGCATCTGTGCTGTTCACTAGAACAAAGCAAACTTTCTGAGTGCACAGTAAACAGACAATAGTGGTGGTGTTTATTGTTATAAACACTGTTGCAAATTACAGTATAATAAATGCAGAAAGATTTCTGGCTCACTGTATCCGTACAAGCTAGAAATAACTTCCTTGTGACTAGGCTTTCTTTTGATGTAAGGTGTGTGTTGTTGTGTGTAGCTTTTGTTTGATTTCTGAACATGGATCTCTCAAAGGCTAAAGCTTCTCCTGGTGGGATTTAGTCTTTTATGTAACTCAAAGGAATTTGCCACATAGCCTTGGCAGGAGTGAGGATATCTGCAGGCAAGGCCACAGCAGGGGATCTTATTGAATACCTGAAGGCGGTGACTGATGAAGGAAGCTTTTTGACAAATTAGATATTCATATCAGCCAAAACTACTTTGCTGTGGATGAAGAAACTAAACTTAGCATACAAGACAGACACAGTGAGGAAGATGGAGGTTTGCAAGGGACAGTTCTGTTCCATGTGAAGGTGACCAGAATGTGCAAAGCGCAGCCCATGGTTATTCATACAGGAAAGAAATGTATCTTTTCAGTCATATCCAGACAAGGGTGTGTGTGGTGTGTTCTGTGAATCAGGGCTGGATCATTTTACCAGCAACAGTGTGGAGCAACCATTACTTTTTCCAAGCAATAGGGGAGGAGGTTGCAGATGATTTCAGAGGAACAGCAAAACCCCATGTACTCCAAAGAACCAGGATACACAAGGACGTGACAGTTCTGCACCACATGCAGAGCCATGTTTTCTCAATAAAAAACTGACAGTAAAAAGTGTTTTGGAAAGTCTTTCATTTAATAAATGCTTTGAGTAACATTGTAGTGGCATGGAAGACTGTCCATGTTGGAATGAAAGCAGGAACAAGAGCAGCATTTGCAGAAGGAAGAGGTTAGTCTAGATGAGCTGGAACCAGAGAAACATCTGTACTCTTGCTGCTTTTAAGGACCCTCTCACCATCCATAGCCCCACTCAGGCTAAGCATTCATAGGTGATCTGGGCCGTGGACAAGGCTGTGCGTTACTAGCAAGAAACACAAATTGACACACTGCAACGTCAACCAACCACCACCTGCTCAGCCTGAATCAGAGGACTCTTTTTTTGTGGAGGAACTGGAGGACAACCTTGGTAAAAGTTTGTGCCATCCATTTTGAAGGTAATGAAGCTAAGGGAGCAGAAGGTGTGGTAGGAGAGACAGCAGGGACAGTGAGGACCATGCAGGGATCAAGTAGCCCTCACCTACAGGCTATGGAAACTCAGCCTTCTCACTTCTCTGTCAGTCCAGGTGTGTAACTTACTTGTTTGTAGTTTCAGATACCTCTAATTCTTTGTAAGGGTTGGCTAGTATTTATGTGGTTTAGGCAGTAGGGTTGTTACCAGAGGAGGATGTAAGTGGTATATGGTAGTACATGGGGGACTTTGTTTGGGAGGTTGGATGGGAATTCAATTACCACTTGTAGAGTATCATCTACATGTTATGATTCTGAAACAAAATTACTGCATAGATGGTGACTCACTGTATTATTAAATCCTCTGAAAGTAGACAGAATAGAGTAAAAATTGCATCATAGGATTGAAGAGTTAAGGTCTGGATCTGGAGGCATTTTGTTGCAGACACCTTTGACAGACTCAGGGATTGACTATGTACGGTAAAATATGAGTAGTAGTAGTAGTAATTTCGGATAGTAATTTCTTTCTACCAAGGCATTTTATCGGAACTCACTGATCACGTAAAATACCTGTAGATACTGTATTTTGAAATGTGCCTGTTGTGGTGGTAGAGTATTTTGGTTGGCTCATATTTGCAGCTGAAATTATTGCACTTCATTGGTGTCCTGCATATAGTGAAGCATTCTGGAGGAGTGAATGTAGTTTATTTTATATTGGTAACTGGATATGTTTGGTTTGATCAGTCTAGTATAGGGCAGAAAACTATACTCTTTTCACCTTAACATGGCCCTGATTTTTGTCCTTTTGCACCTTATTTGGAACTCCATGGCAGAATAAGACAGTACTGTGGCACTGCATCATTTCCTTAACAGTTGTGTGATTAGCAGCATATGTTAGTGTTAATCCTTTATTACTGCTCAGTACTCAAGATGGAGAGATTGCTGTTAAAGGCCAAGTTAATGGGAAAAAGAATATGGTGTAATATGATGACTTTTCCATCAGACTTTAGAATTATGGTTAACTTGCTTGTAATTTTGGGTGGTCAGTACCCATAAGGTGTAGGAACGTGTGAGGCCGAACCATACCACTATCCAGACACCATCACTGCCCTCCCCTGTGTGTGGTTGCAGTGATAAAATAAGGGAATTAATTATATTACTAAATTTTGGTGGGAATTGTCTTGTTACAGTCATGTTAATACCTCTAAGTAACTTATTCTTACTCTATCTTTCCCTCAGGCATATGGAGGCAAGGTAATCTTATTTGTTTACAGTATACTTGTGCTTGATAGACTAACTGTTGTCCAGAGTTAGTGTTGCAGTCACCTCTCTCATAATGACGTGAGAGTGATGTGCTGCTAAGACATACTAAGTGACTAGGCTTCAAAGCTGTGTTAATTGTTCAAATGCAGGAATTATACCCTCATTTTGAGATAGGATTCAGCAGTTTTGACACAACTTGGACACTTTTCAAGTTAAACCTAAAAGAAGATCCAAGTTGAACTGAAACTATTGCATCCTCACAGTAATATTAGTAGTAGTAGTGGTGGTAGTAGTAGTAGAAATAGTAATAGTAGTAGTAGTAGTAGTAGGTACATCTGAAACTTGAACCCAGTGGACTGCAAGCTGAAGCTGCCCTTCTCCTGCCGCTCACCATCCTCTTTTGTGTGGATTGGGGAGTAGTTGGGGGATGTTTGTATAATTTGGCAGCTCCATCACCTAGCTATGTTGGTGCCACCACATGAAGGCACCCCTCCCTAGCACCAGTATCCTCACAGCAGAACACAGTGTCAGTATGAGGGTATAAGTCTTTTATCTAATACGTACTAAAATCAACAGTAACATGTCTGTGGTTTTCATCCTTCCATTACTTGTTCACTGTTTCAAAGCATGAGTGTTTGACCATCAGATTTAGTCAGTGTATATATATTTACTAATGGAAATTGCAGTGTATAACAGATGTATAGTTTGTTTTGTGGTTTATTAATATTATACTGTAAATTCTCACATTATACAAATATTGTTTTTTATTTGTGTATTCATTGACTGTATACTTAAATACTGTAGCTGCTAATCAGAGAGGCAAGTATTAGGGTATATGAGCTTAATGATTGTAATTTGGAGTGTATCTGAGCACATATGGAGATAGGGAAAATGAGTACATGATATTCCAAACCCGTTAAACGTAACTACATGAAGTGGAGAGATCTAGAGTTTGGGTAGTGAAAGAAGGTACAGTGTCAGTTTATTTTTTATAGTATTTATTTATTTTTTTTACAAGGAAGAAGGAACCAAAATCCAGAAGCCCACAAGACTGTTCCCTTCAAGAAAAAATAAAAGAACAGAGGGCCAAATTGAAAATCGTTTAATTTTGAGTTGCCTGGATACCCTGTGTTTAAGAGCGGCAGGATTGCTTTTAGCGGGTGTGTAATGGAGGGGAAACCACATTTATGACCTTACCAGGAGACTTGTAGTTCATGGGTTACATGCTTCTACTTTTACCTGTTTAGGTACATGATGTTGGGAGACTGAGGACTGAGCATATTGTTAGAAGAGGAATGTGGTGTAAAAAGAGAAGCAGTACACTGGAGAGGAGGGAGGGAAGGAAGGAAAAGGAAGAAGGGAGAGAGGGAGGGAAGGAAAAGGAAGGAGGGAGGGAGGGAAGGAAAAGGAAGGAGGGAGGTAAGGAAAAGGAAGGAGGGAGGGAAGGAAGAGGAAGGAGGGAGGGAAGGAAAAGGAAGGAAGGAGGGAGTCATGCATACCAATCATTCCAAGATACCAGAAACTTTAATGCTTATTTTGACTGTATCACTGTATGTTTGCTAGTTGTTTTGTTAGGAGTATGGGACATAGATGGTGAAGTACAGTATGTGATGGTGAAGTACAGTATGTAATGGTGTATTTTGTGGTACAGGAGGCGATCATGAGTGAAATGAAGGCTCGCGGTGTTGTTGCGGACAAGCGACTGTTGCCTCAGGAGGATGTGTACCATGGTGCCCTCGAGGACATCCTAATCGGCCTAAAGAATGAGCCCTACCGCCGTGCCGATGCCGTCAGGAGGAGTCAGCGCAAGAGAAATGAAAACGTTCGCCTGTCTCGCACGTTAGATGACATGGAGTTTTAAGTAAGACATTTGAATTGTTTGGAGAATTCTGTGTCTGTCTACATATTATATGGATGGTCCTGACAAGAGACCCTCCATGCATTCTCCCGCACCTCCTTAGCAACTGCTCTTCTGCTTGCATGATACACCACTCTCCCTCATGCCTCACTACTGTGTCTGCCAGTCTGCACCTAGTTTTGCTTACATTCATGCAAACACAACACAGCACTGTTTGAATTTTGCATGTAAAGCATTTTTGTCTCTGAACGTACCTCACTTTTACAGCTGCCATTTACAGCTGCCATCCATGCTTTACTTCAGTTGTTTTTCAGTCTTAGTTGATGTAGATATGAAGGGGGAGTATGTTTGAACTGCGCTTGAAAAACCTACAGAAACAACCTGTAAAATCCATTGGATTTCAACATTTTAAGCACTGACATATAGCCTAGCCAACCCCCTTCCCGTTTTTTTTTTTTTTTTTAAGCTTCAGTAGGTTAAAAAAAAACTCCTTGCTTCACTGATTTTGTAGAAATCTCTCTCTTTGTTCATGTGTTACCCATGTTCTTCTAACCAATCTCTCCATACCTTCATACCTTTATTTCTGGACCAGTTGGGTAGAAAATTAGTATGTGCATATGTATTACATGGTGTGGTACGTCTGGCCCCCACCTTCATCCCCAGTATGTCATGTGGCATGAGTCCCAGGCCCTGGAGGCCTACCTTATTAGAGATGAGTGGAATTGCCAGGCTGTAATGTTTGCTGTTTCTATGGAAGCAGATTTGAGGGAGGGAGTACATGAATTTGTAGAGAGGTAGCTAGCAGCGCTAATGGACTCAGGTTTGAATCCCTGCAGAGGCAGGAAACAGATTAAGGATTTGAATTTCATAAAAGACTTAACTGATCTACCAGAAAACTCATCGACATCTAAAAATACCCCTGCTTATACCAGTACACCAGTCCTATATGAAACAGCCCTTGCATGTATTCATAGGATGGTGTGTGTGTGTTAGCACCAAAGTGGTGACATGTGGAGGTGTATTATATGTAGGAGGACTACTGGGCCTTGGGAACAGGCTGTGAAGTGCATGCCCAGAGTCAGACGAATTCTCCTTCTCAGCCATTCTTAGTCACACATTTAATGAACATTATGGCCTTGGAGAAAATGAGTGTTGTGCATTATACTGTACTTTTAACTGCATGGACTCATTTTCCATAGTTTCCAGTTTGCTTTATGACTTCAGACCAAGGAACCTAAACACCTTTACTAAAAATACCAAATAATTTCTGTGTGTCGAGAGTGAAGGCAGAGGGGGGACAGAATTAAAAGCAGGATACTGAGGTTCTTATCCTGTAGTTTAACGTCAAGGAAAATTGATTTGAAAATATGATGAGCTTTACAGAAATACATTACTGTGAGTGGCGAAGAAGGGTGTAGCCTTGAGCACTGAATGTATTTTCAGTGGTGTATATTTTCCTGAAATGGCATTTAAAAGTACTCTCCACTCGGCCATACTGTCTTGTGTATTATTGTTGTATAATTTTTGTGTTCTGTGTAACATAATAAATTTGTATAGTGTGAGCTGTTGTCTACTGTCCTTACTGATTACTTAATATTTTCTTACCATGCATATACAGTAGTAGGATTTAAAATATAAGCCTCCATTGCTGTCTCTGAGCACAGGTTGGAATCCGTGTGGTGCTTTTTTTTTTATATGTGTGTGTTTTATTGTAATTTTTTTTTTGGGTGGTGGTGTCTTGTCTTTTTTTATCCTTCTGGTGTTTTTTTTTTTAAGCCCTTGTAGTGCCCCCCCCTTTTTTTCCTATCCTAATGGTGCCTTGTTTTTTTATTTTGTTTTCACTGGTTTTTAGGTGTTGCTATGGACTGTGCCTTGTTTTATGCATGTATTTGGTGATTTCATGTCAGGCTGAAGGTTT
>JAGKTI010015737.1:0-20192 GCA_018397915.1 Birgus latro
TGTGTGTGTGTGTGTGTGTGTGTGTGTGTGTGTGTGTTCATGTCAGTGTTAAATCCATTCGTGCACTCGTGCACGCTGCCGGCTTGGTAACTAGAAGGAGCAGCCCCTGGGTAGACAACAGCGCGTCTTGATAGCGAGTCCACGCGGACAACTGAGTAACTAGAAGGAGCAGCACCTGGGTAGACAACAGCGCGTCTTGATAGCGAGTCCACGGGGACAACTGAGTTTCCCTGGGGGTAATATTTCCTACGATTTAATACTGCAGCCGCCTTGTTGTCGCTGGGGTAATCAACACACACCGCCAGCTCAGTTGTGAGTTATGTTCCTTCTTTTAAACTTTATAATTACTTCAACTACGTCTTCTGTACGGCCATAAAAATCCAACGACAAAAGACAGCTTCCTCATCTGTGACAGGCGGCCCTAGGGAGGTAGCCAGACGTCCGCTAGAACATGGCGGGAAAATTGACGTTCGCGTGTGTTTTGTTCTGCCAGACGGAGGCGATGGAGGAGAGACAAAAGATGCACGATTAGTGGGTCCCTCAAAGCTGACAATCAGAGCGGATTGGTGCATGGAGGAGGAGAGGAGGGACAGGTGAGCAAAATGTGGAAGAAATTAAAGAGAGGACAGAATGAGGAAAGGGAAGGCAACAAAGCAGAGCAGTAAAGAATAGAATGAGGAGAGGAAATGCAGCAGAATGAAGGAAGAACTTGTAACAGGTTTTCCATGTATCATTTAAACGGAATAAGAAAGACATGAAAAAAGAGGAAGAAGATAAACTTAAGTATGACTTGATGAGATAACTTAAGACTCTACAGTAAGGAGGGAGGCAGTGGATGCAGAACCTCCTCTCCTACAGTTTTAAGCCCATAACAGATGTCTGCCTGAAGGATCCTTCAACAGTCGATAAACATAAATCGTTGTACACTGATGAACTTACTGTACAGCAAAACGAGACCGACTTCTTAAGTTGTACACAAATCTAAACCAATTGTCATTAATTAACCCTTTGGGTGCTGGAAATGTATACTACTGTTAAGCAAAAACGTTTAGAGTTAGCTGACATTCAGACATTAAGTAAAAACTCATTGTCAGTGTTTAAATAGAGACCGTTTTTAGAAAAAGGTTTTCTGCTTAATGATGCTGTCTGACGTTAGCCCAACCTTTGTCTGTATTAAATGGCAAGCTCGCTTGAACCAGTGCGTTTCTTGTGTAGGAGGGACGACTGCAGACTGACAGGCAGCAAAAATAACCCATTCCATGAAAACTCTAGTAAAAGGGAACAAGAATTATGATGCCATCATCTGAATATTATCTGGATAATTAAGAGGTAATAGGCAAATGAAAAGTCAAAGATTTCCAAAGCTAACCATTTGTGAACAAAAGAGGGATGAAAGTATGTGGATAAACGGGTGCTGTATACTAATCTTAAGGAGAGGCACACCGGCATAGAGTTCAGCAGAGGATGAGATCCCAGTGAAATACAGAGTAATGCATCGTTGTGGTGAAGAGCGAGAACTAGAGGGAATCTGTGAAAGACGAGAAGCTGATAAGGTCAAGCGCCTTTGAGTCCATCCTGTCAATAGAACCGTATGTGGAGGATGGAGGTATCCCTCCGTGTGATAATATTCCACTCAGGGACAAGTAAGGCCCAAGTGCAAAGTTCGCAAGTGTGCAGTGTTAAAGAGTGTCAGAAGTTGGGATAATACACTCAGTCTCTCGAAGCTGATTTTGCAAGAGACTTTTATCTCTCCAAGGAATATCTCGAGAGAAATCACCAAGAGTACTGAAGGACGCTGAACTGACCTGTGAGGATGTTGAAGGAAGTGAGATAATTATGTGAAAGATTGTAGCAGGCTGAAAGTAGGGAGAACTGAGATTTTTCCTTTAAAAAAAAAAGTAAACAAATTAGAAGTCAGGTATGTTACAGCCACCTCGTGTGAATTTGGTCATGGCTGTTGTGAAGGATACTTGGAAAAACGGACAGAAAAATAAAAGGTTATATAAACTCATGAAGGGATAGACTTAAACAGCAGATTAGAGTCCAAGGTATGAGCTTAACCCATTCAGTATTGTTTTCTTTAATTCTTGCTAACCCCATACAATTTTTGTCAGCTTAGGAAAGGTCTCTTGTACTGAACAGAATCTTCTCCGAGCTGAAAAACATACATTTTCTCAGTGCATAACGACGACGTACTGGGAGTTGCCCCTGCCAGTGTTTTCTCAACCTGAGGTATTTTCGGCCTGACTAGCGGGCTGCAACTCTGCAATTGGTTGAGTTTCTGCAAATTTATTGTAAATTACAGATGATACTAAATCAACACCAATTTTAATTTCTTTACCATCAAAAACTGTTTTAAATATATGTTGTAACTCTTACATAACAAAACACATATTCCTTCAGGGTACTTTGTTCGAAAACAGGCTTTCACCTCCCCACCTGCCCCTCATGACCGCTGCTTCGTTGTAGGTGTGCGACACACAGTTTAAACCAATTCCAGCTACCTCCCACTGGTGCTGAATTTCTGCTGTAATGGCCATGGACAGAAAACTGAATTTCTTTGCTAAGGCAATTTTCAAATTATCAGGAATGAGCTGAAAGAAGTAAATAGATTGTCTCCTGTTCACGGACCCCAGGGCCTGGTTAAGAATCCTGCACTGATGCATGCATAAGCAAAAATCTAGGACCGCATGGGCATAAAACTTGCTCGTTATGTAACCTCACCCTTTCATTGTTTTTTTGTCTTTGAGTGGATTTTAACTTTTTCGGTTATGTGACTTCTAGGGCCTGGCAGAAAATAAAGGGTTGCCCCTTTTACACTTGCTCTAATGACACCACAGAGATAGAGCATATCATAAATTCTGAATGTGCTATATCTGGATGTCATTTCGAGTAATGAGACGTAGCTGTTTAATTCTGTTACCACTGTCAAAGCTGCTCAATCCAACACACAAGCAGTAATACACGTTCTAGACCCAGCGGTGATTCACCTGATAATGGGGTAGTAATAAATTTTTCCATGATTATGTGAAAACTGATGACTGTGATTCACATGTTTGTGCTTTTGAATGTATTGGAATTTGTTTCACATGACTATTCATTCATGTAAATTATTGGTGGTTTATCGCAATTCAGGCATAAAGCTGAACTGAGGTAGGTCATCTCATAATATGTTCTCAGGGTGGGGGAAGTTTGGGTGCGAGTGGGGGGGTGGGGGATTTTGGGAAGTGAGATATGACGAGTTTGGGAATGGGGGGTTGGGTAGGGGTATCGAGGGGTTGTGGGGAGTTTGAGTGTGGAGCTGGGTTTTAGAATAGGTATAAGAGGAGATGGAGGAGGGGATGGAAAACTCGTAATTTGTGGAGACTAACTATTGGGTTGTCTCTCTGTATGAAGCCCTGCTATCTGGAGTTCCGAGAGTTAATTGAAATTGAGCTTAACATCACTAATAATGTATCTCGCTCAAAGCAAAGTTCAGGCCATAATTTTGGCGTACATACTTTCGTCAGTTGACTCTTCTGCTGTGGAAGTTGGTGAGGCTGTTGTTGTCGTATTTCAGATTTTGAACTGTCCGAAGCCTGACTGCCAGAAGACAATAACATTTAGAAATTACCGTAACACTGATCAGACCACACTTATTAGACAACTCTTCACGTAATGCAATGACTCATCCTGTTCTTCTGAGGAACTAGTGAAAAATTTAAATGATTGTCTTGAATGCTAACTATCCCAACATAGATGAAAATTGCACTCTATGATTTCCAATGGTATGACTCCTCGGTGGCCTCCCTTTGCAGATAGCTAGATTGAGCTAAACAACTGTGACTGACGCCTGTCTTTTTCAACTTTGGTAATAGATCAGACATAAATCCCTGGGGCATCGCAGTCCTACATGACACACAGTTTCCACATGTCACTGCTGCGTCGTTAATATCTGCCATCGATAATTTGAACACATGCCAGGGTTGTCTCATTTCAGATGGTATGATGGTACTACAGCAAGGGTATGTATATCAGTAATGTTAGCACTTTTCTAATCTGTTGGTAGTGTTTGATTGTCGAATGAATGTATTCAAACAAAATTTGCAATGGCTCAAGTACTTTGTTCACAGTCTCTTTCAGAGTCCTTGGATGCATCCCGTGTGTGCCTGGTGACTTGCTTATCTGCATAGTTTTTATTATTTTCTTTATTTTCGCTTCGTAAATATTGGGGATGATACACTTGGCATATTCTTTTTAGTTCTTTGTGGCACTTCACCATCAGTTTCTCTTACTAACACTTCAGAAAGTTTATTGCTTAGCACTCGGGCTTTCACGGTATCAATGGCAGTTTTTGTCACGTTGTCATTGTCTCTGTAGAGCTCCGGCATTCTTAATTTTGTCTTCGATTTTACTACAACATTCATTATCTAAACTGTAGGAATATTGTATTGGTTATCAATAGATGTCATTCAGATTGCGTCTGGATGAAGTCCCGCTTAAATATACGGTAGTGCGCCACCGTTAACTGAGTGGATGGAGGGAGTCTATCTATTGCCAGACACCTTAATCCCGTAAGAAGTGGCCACAAACAAATCGCCTTCATGTCGCCCTGTTCCTCGTCATTTCGTTGCCCTCCCCCCAGCTTACACACCCCTCTCTCATATACCTCTCCACTCCTTCCCTCCATCACATCCTTGGCCTCCCCCTCCCTCTTCCCTCCTCCACCTCACTCACATACACTCTCCTCATTAGTTTCTCGCTCTCCTTCCTCCCCACATGGCCAAACCACCTCAGTGTATTTCTCCTAACGCTTTCTATCACATCTACATCCACACCACAACATTCCATCACTTCCTCATTTGTCCGTCTATCTCTCCTTGTAATTCCATATGCTCCCTTCAACTCATTTCCACTGCTCTCACTCTTGACTTGCGTCCTTCCAGCAAGGTCCAAGCTTCGCTTTCATACATTGAGTTGGTATCACAGTGCTATCATGCAGCAACTTTTTTTTTTTTAACTTCCATGCTCACTTCTCTACTCCTTATCACAGCTTTCAAAGAACCAGAAACCTTCATCCTTACTCATCACACTACCCTAGTACTTAAATGCACTCACATTTTCCATTTCCTCATCATCCAAGCTCACTGCGCATTCAGTGACTTAATTCCTCCCGAAGACCATAACTTTACTCTTCCCTACATTCATCTTTAGATTCCGTCTCTTACACACTCTCCCAGACTCATTCGCCAAGTCTTGCAGTTCCTCTTCATCTTCACTTAACATTATAGTATCATCTGCAAGCAACAGTACTGGAAGTTTCCAAACGCTGCCCTCTCTCTTTAGGGTTGCCCCAACATCCACTGCCCTACCTTGTATCCCTTTTATAACCCCATCCATATACAGATTGAACAACCATGGAGACATGACATCCTTGTTTCAGTCCAACATTTAGATGAAAAAAATCACTCAGTTCACCATCCAAAACTGTGCAGCCTTAGCACCCTCATACATACTCTTCAACGCATTCATCAGCTTCCCATTTACTCCATATTTTCTTAATATTTTCCACATTCCTTGTCAGACCTCTCTGTCATAATTATGCTTTCCTCCAGTCCATGAAGGCCGCATACAACTTCTTTCCCTTCTCTAGAAACTTGTCTACTAAAGACCTCAGGATGAATATCAAATCTACACAACCTCTTCCCTTCATAAAACCTCCTTGTTCTCCTACTAATTTCTCTGTTATTTCCCTAACTCTGTCAATAAATATCCAACCAAATACTTTTCCTATTACACCAAGAAGACAAATGCCCCTATGATTATCAGACACTTCATTTTCCCTTTTTCCTTTGTACAGGGGAATAATTATATTTGACTTCCAGTCCTTCGGGACTACCTTCCTCCCAGGCCAATCTGCACATCTTCCATATCCATTCTACTACTGTCTGTCCCCCATGCTTCAGCATTTCACCACACACTTCATCAGTTTCTGAGGCTTTCCCCATTTTGACTTTCTTCATTGCTTCCACTGCTTCCATCCTACTGATCTCTTCCTCCTGTCTCCTCTCCCTCCTTCTACCAGCCATTCTCCAGCCACTTATACTCGCATTACTTTCATTCTCTATGTTTAACAAATCTTTACAGCGTTCTCTCCATCTGTTCACTTTTTCTCCCTTCGGGACTTCTAACCTGTCATTCTGCAGTTTTTATCTTTCACTTCCCTACTAAGTTCTTTATCACCCTGTCTAATTCTCTTTACCTCTTTCCAGAACATTTTCGTACATTCCCACCACTTTATAGTCAGATTCCTTCCAAATGTCTCATCCACTTTCTTACTCTTACTAATCTTTTCACATAGCTGGTTCCTCTCCACATATAACTCTCTCTTCCTTCTTTCAGCTTCCTCCATGCCTCTTCTTTCCATCCACAGACCATATGCTTTCTTCTTTTGCACCACAGCTTGTCTCTTCTTATCATTCCACCATGCTGTTCCTTCCATCCCCATTAGTCTTCTCACCCCAAACACCACCTCACATTCGACACAGATTTCTTCTGTGAATATCTTGCACACATCTTTCACCTCCCTCATCTGCTCCAAATCATATTTACCTAATTGCTCCTCTGCTTCTCTCATATTCTGCCTTTTTCCCATCCTCTTGCAGCCTTTCTGCCCTCCTTGTGTGGACTGCTTCCTCCTGTCCTTCTCTTCTTCAGTTCATCCATTGCATTTGTACCTAGACTTTCACCACCACAAATTTCTTCTGTGAATATTTTGCACACATGTTCCACCTCCCCCATCTGCTCCAAATCATATTTACTCAGTTGCTCCTCCCGGTCCTCCGCTTCTCTCATATTCTGAATTTTTTCCATCCTCCTCCCGCCTTTCTACTCTCCTTGTATGGACTGCTTCCTCCTGTCCTTCACTTCTTCAATTCATCCATCGCATTTGTTCCTTGATTTTCACCACCAGCAGGTAGAGGTCAGAATCAAGACTGGTGGTGTATTGGTATCAGCTTATTAGCGGGGGTGTTTTTACGGTATGCCGGCGGGCCTTTGGTAGATCAGTAAAGTCTAGCGAAATTCTACACTATCCCCAGCTCCTATCGGGATTTGAACCTGCATCCACTGGGACAGTAGACCAGTACCGATTCGTACACCACCAACTTGGAGCTACCCCATCAGTATGGTTGTTTGTTTTTAGCCAATTTGCAGGTTAGACAATTCCCAGATAGAGGTTCCCAGTTGGACAGTTCCCAGATAGACGATTCCCAGATAATTGGTGATGTTTAGACTCATTGTGTTATTCCATTGCTACTGGTACACCCTGCAGCTCTTCTTTTTTAGAAGCAGTTGTTTTGGTATGAAGTTTGTGGCTCCTCGAAAGCGTGAGGCTCTCAGGAACTTCTCCAGATGGGTCTTGAATTTATTTGTTGAACAGCCTGTAATATCCCTGATTCTCCTGGGGAGGTAGTTGAAGAGCTGTGACGCTCTGTAGGTCAGGCTACAATAATTGAAGTGTCATGGCTTTCTGGCGTATGTGACGGTAGTTCTTTGCCAGCACATTCGTTCTGATCTTGGACTTACAGGGTTTCACTACAGCCATTGCAGGAGGGATCCGACACATATATCTTTCTCTCCGTCTCTGCTGTGAATACACTCCAAGAGTTCTGGGACGTTTCCAGTAGCTTTGGTCTTTTGTCACTTTGTGTCCCTGACCTCAAGAGTTGACCTCTGAGGGGACCAGAACTAACTGCAGTAGTACATTACTGGCTGTATATGTGTTCCCCACAGCGTCGTTAGGCAAGCAATCTTCCAGGAATGGAAAGTTCTCAGGATCCATCCTGAGATAAGTTTTGCGTTTATAGATTTCTCCACATGCTGATGGAAGGAGGCATCATTGTCTGAAGTACAACTCGAGGCACTTACATATGTGGCATGGCAGGTATGCTGAGTCAGCTGCTGGCTTTAATGGTGATTAATGGTGGATCAGTACCCCATGGTCCACCTTGTCGAAGGCCACAAAGAAAAGGTATGTATGAAGAAAAATTTGCCCCCAAACCAGACGCATTCCAGACACGCTAATTTTGTAGCCCTTCTTTGATGTTAGCTTTACCTAATATTAAACCACCAGAGTATGAGAAGGTTGATATAGGAATAATTTTATAGTGGTTTTCGTACTTAAATACTGAGTGCCTTCCTCCCAGAAGAAAGAAACGAGAGACGCCATTGTAAAAGCCTCTTATTGGATGTTTGTGTTGAACCAGCAGAATGGCGGTTGTCATGGTAACGGTCACAGTTCGGCTCTATAAGCGCCGTAACTGTACGGCCGGAAGCAGCCGAATCATCTGCAATTGAAAAATGTGCTGAAGCCTATTTACGTGAAAGCTGAAACGACAGGGGCACAGCCATCGTAAAAAATCCACTGGTAATGTATATTTCATGAAAGTCCCTAAATACAGCAGCCGAAACTTCCCATGACCTTGGTGATGGATGTGCCCGAGGCTAATGAATTCAGATCAGTGGTTTGTCTGCTTGAGGTAAATTACGTTATTGCTGTCACACGTACAAGTGTCGGCACACTTAGCTCGGTCATTTCTTTGGTTAGACAGTTTGAGGAACATTAATCATGCCGTATCTTTTAGTTTCAACCGAGATAAGACTGGTAAGTATGACAGCAGATGGAACATCAATATGAGTTGGGCAGTAATGTATGCAGCTTGTCATCTTTTCAATTTATTTATTTTTGTCTTTTTGCATAATTGAAAGTTCATGTCTGTTGATCCACCAAGTAATATGGTAATCAAATTATGTATTCCCTTTTTACACCATACTGGAGTATCAATGTAATGGTTTGAAAAAAGTTGCTGAGAAGCTTAATTCTAAAATTTACGTGTAAATCATGCCAAATGAGACAAACTTCTCCATGAAAGCAACATTCTTTGGTGCTAACCTTGGTATTCAATTAGTCTTTTGTGCAGAATTTGAATGTCGGAACATGATAGTATGATGAAGCTTTACACATTTTGCTTTTAAACATGTGTGTATTGTACTGTATTTAGACCTGAAGGGACTTTGAACTGGAGAGTTAAAGGTAGAGATAAATTTGGAGGTAGATGCCATGAGGTGCTTAGCTGCATTGCTCCTCTCTGTAACTTAGGCCTTTGAGTCTGTGGTGGATTTTGCACCCACTGTCCTGGGATACAAGGCCATTGCATCATTCAGGATACCACAGTTGCCTCCCCTAGGTGTTGTTTTACCTGCCAACCCACAAAGGGTGGATGGACACCTGATTTGAGTGACCCCAGCTGGCTGCACCACAATTCAAACTGTGGCAGTAATGGACTGGCAGCTTCGCAAGTCAGTGATGCTAACTACGCAGCCACCGCTGCTGGAGGGGTTAGATGCTGTACAGCTTTTGTTAATTCAATCACTACAGGTGGTGTCTTCCAAGTTAAAATCATCATCTGGAGGTAGCACTAATAAAATGGAAAAAAAAAAAAAGTAAAGGGGGTTTCAAAGATGGCTTAGTAATATCAAAACTCATATATCTAGAATGAGAACTTTTACCAGAAGCTATAAAATAAAAATTATTTGCCATGCCTCAACTCTGATTTAGAAATTTTTGGGACCTGACAAACAGAGAAAGCCACTTCATTCAGTTTTAACCCTGTAATTCTTCAAATCTAGACTTGGTAATGTCTGAAGAGTCATTTATAAATCATGACTATCAAAAATCACTGAATGGGGACAAAATAAGTCTTATTTAATGCTAGGAAAACTAATTATATCCACTTTACTAACTGACAGATATTGCTTGATTCCTGTAGCTACAGTAATATCCTACTTTAGCAATGTAATTAGGTAAAAACCCATCGTTAGGGGGTTTATCATATATCGGGGTAGTTATAACATGTAATGAGATGCGTTTTTCAGCTTTGGGTTTACCCCCCAACCAAGTCCCAAATCCACCCAAATGATCCTCAAAACAAGTTTAAAGCCAATCTAAATGGCCTGACAGTGTAAAGGAAGCTAACCTAAGCCTAACACCTGTAAATAACTCACCAAAACCAACAAATGAAATCTGAAAATCACCAAATATGTTTGGAAAAAATCAGGCTTAGCAAACTGTACCCCAAAATGTTCAGCCCACCTATGGCTAAAACACATTGTCCAAAAACAGTTTATAAATCAACCTAAACACACAATTTTAGTCTAAAATATAATAAAAATCGGTAAAAAAATCAAAACATCATTAAACCAGGGTTTGGCCATCATAAGGCAGGGGGCACGGTGGCTCAGAGGTAGAGCATCAAGCTCGGGACCGGGGGGTCGCGAGTTCGAGCCGCGCCCGGGACCGCCGTGCTGGGAGGGGTAGCGCTGTCCTGTTACCTAGTGGGGCTATATCATCTCATTGTAGGGTCTAGCTCGGGGATTCTTTAATCCTTTTAATCCATCATAAGGCAGGGTATGGTGGTATTTTTACCCCCATTGTTAAGCCTGGGTATCGTATCAAGGGGTATCGTATTTCGAGGTATACCTGTATTACCGTCAGTACAACCAGTATTCCCATCTCAAAAACTGCAGAATTGAACTTCTCGGTGTTTTGCAGAACAGTACCTTCAGTTGGACCTCTATGGTTAGATCACCTGCTATAACCACATCAAAGAAACTTTGATTATTGTACAGAATCTGTAACCTCTTCACTCATGAGCATTTAGCTATAATTAATGAGTCATGTGTTCTCTCATCTCGAATATTGCTCACCCTTCTGGAGTGGATGAGGAGAGGTTGCACTAAAACAAGTGGATAAAATTCAGGAAAAAGCTATGAGAGTAACAAATAATCCTGCAGTTACAAATGAAATACCTCTTAATACAGGCTGGGAATGTTGCTTCCCTTGCAATATTTTACAGATATAGTACTTTTATGGCAAATGCTCAAAGTTGGATGTATTGTGTCGCCTCCCCATGCTATATGGGCATCTAGTGGCACTTACCTTATGGCTTGACTGTGACACTGCCATATTGCAGCACTTCTGCCTACCAGAACTCCTTTATTCCCTGAACTGCTTCTGTTTGGAATTTTCCCAAATTAATTTCTCTTCAGACTTCAACCAGTGGCTGTTCAAATCCAGCTGTTACAGATTTTTTATGAATGATGGGCATTTGTAGTCTGGTTTATGGATTTTTAAAAATTTACTGTTTTTCATTCCTATGTTAGAAACAAAACAAAGCCAAGCCAAACAGGACTTGTCCTGTCTGAGACATTCTACGGTCCCAGATGAGGCATTCTTTCGTTGCAACCTTGATACAGTTATAAAAATTGTATGGTTTGCAATTCCTGAGTGACTAAACACTCCTGTCTTAAATATCTGGACTGAATAACCTAGTCATGGGCCCCTATGCTCCTTAACATGTGGGCAGTAACATACCTCTTGAGGAGCCACTGGAGGGCTGCAGCATAGCCTACCTTGCGTGAGTAAGATTTTCAGGTTTGTACTGTACCATGAAGTTTCTGAAAGGAGTAGGTTTATGCAAATCATATGGTCCATTTGAATCAGTTCAGGTTCATTCTTATTCATTTGGGTCAGTCTGTTTCAGATCTAGTCTTTCTAGTTACTTTCAACTATGTTCAGACCCAACCAAAATAATTTAGGTCATTTTTCAGATATTGTAAGTCCTCTCAGGCCACTTTATGTTAGCTGCCTAATTAGTATACTGGTAATTTCTTTCAGACAACTTCATGTTTATTAGGTTAATTGATGATAAAGAGATAAATTCAAGTCACGTTCATGATGGTTGGTGCAAAAATATAGGCATGGTTGTGCTGTGATTGTAATTGTGGTCTGTCAGGCCACCATGAAGCAATGGTATTTGCCAAAAATCAGTCCTGTCATTGCTTTTTTTTTTTTTTTTAAGTACTGTATATTGATTAGGGCCTTTAAAGTCTGGGTTGAATTGGTGGAGAGGAGTGAACAGGGTGAACATCATGGTGGAAATATATCCCCTGAAGATGGGCATTAAGATTGGGTCAAAAATGGGTGAAGTGGATGGAGTGAGCAATTGAAAAGATGTGGGGTATTGTTAGGCAGTTGATTGGAGTGCTACAGGTAAACTGTGTGAAGACAAGTATGCATTGTACATTGTATGAAGGATTTCACTGACAATGAAAGGTTTAAGTTACAGATTTCATATAGGAATTTTGTGTGGGGGGGGAGGGGGGGAAGAGTTGGTGTAAAGATATCAGGGAGGAAAGGCTGGGAAGGTGGTGGATGTCAGGCAGTACTGTACACTGTGTGAGGATGAACATTTCCCAGGGTTGCAACTGTGCTTCTCCTGTTGGAGAAAAAACTTGTATGATAAAATATGGTGCAGTGCAGTTTGAACATAATTAATAGTACATAATAGCACACTTAATAGAATGACAGTATCTAACTATCCAGTGGATTTTATATACAGCTTCATGTGCAACAGAATCATTGGCCTTGGGTAGACGTTCTTAAAGTAGTGCCTCAGTACCCTCAGGGGGTATCGAAATGGATTCTTGGGGGTATCCAGAAAAGCCGTCCTGGAAAAAACTGAACAGTTTCAGGTACTGAACAATTTAAAAAAAATGAAAGGAAGAATAAAAGAATTCATAGAACTCAGCAGTTTGTTTTTAGCCAGTCTTTTTTCTCTTTTTACAGGAAATTGGAAGTGAAAGGAGTAACAGTACAGTATTAGGGAGGGGATGCTGTATCAGGTTGACTTAAACCTGAACCTGGAGCTATTGGGGCCAAAGAGTTAAGAACCACTGGCCTAGGGGGTACTGGAACATGTGGCCAGTCTATAGGTTGGTCACCGTGATTATGATAAAAAACTGCCCAGTTAAAAAAAAGCAAGCACAGCTTAGAGTGTTGTAGCTCCCAGACATCTTCTGATGCAGATCAGAGAGGGAGGATTAGTGCCTGATGATACATTATGGACATTGAAATTACAGTATCCAGCAGTAGTGGCAGTTACCTACCCCCAGAAATTTTAATATTATCTTAAAGACTATCTGTTCAGTGTAAATAGTAAATTCATAATTGCAGTGGTATATTTTTTAAAAACTGGACTGTCTTATTTAATTACCTTTTTCTGTTAAATGGACTGGTAAGAAAGAGGACATATTGTGTTACAAGGGTTTTATCTTTATATTTAGACAAAAGGTTCATTTAATATGCAGTGCAGGATTTAGAAGCTTACCTGATTTATCTGATAAAGTAGCAAATGAGTTTACCTCACATTACCCCAAATTGCAGGATACCGGACCTACGTATGTTGGGGACCATGACAGTGACCCTGAGCTGATGACTTACCTGGAGGCAGAGAGAGTTCAAGACCCCATACAAGCAAAGTAAGCACAGTCACTGGTAATTCAGAAACTGTAGTGCTGTAATGTTTAGTGATTTCCTGTGTAGTTCTATAGAAACTTTAATGTAAGATGATATATGCATGAAATGTCTAGATTCTTTGATTTTCAGCTTTGTTTTGCACCAGAATCAATGTTAGTTGCCATGAAAGGGACAGCTACCTTTGTCAGTGTTTTATTAAGACTGCTTACAAACTAGGTTTTCTTCAGCATTACTTGTTTTCTGGCCACTAAGGAAAAGTGTAATAAATAGACATGACAAACGGTGAGAAGAGGCCAAAACAGAGGTATGGCAAGCCTTTTTGAGGTAAATAATTCAAATAACTGGCCATGAAGTCTATCTATCTATTCTGTCTATTGCCAGACGCCTTATTCCCGTAAGGGGTGGCCACAAACAAATCGCCTCCATGTCACCCTGTCCCCTGCCATTTCACTGCCCTGCACCCAGTTCACACCTCCATCTCATGCTTGGCCTTCCCCTCCATCTCCCCTCCTCCACCTCACTCACATATACCTCCTCATCAGTCTCTCACTCTCCATCCACTCCACATGCCCAAACCACCTCAGTGTGTTTCTCCTAATGCTTCCTATCACATCCACATCCACACCACAATGCTCCTTCACTTCCTCATTTGTCAGTCTGTCTCTCCATGTGACTCCACATGCTCCTCTCAAATAACTCATTTCCACTGCTCTCACTCTTGACGTCTGTCCCTCCAACAAGGTCCAAGCTTCACTTCCATATGTTAGAGTTGGTATCACAGTACTGTCATGTAGTAACTTTTTAACTTCTATGCTCACTTCCCTGTTTCTTATCACTGCTTTCACGGAACCAGCAACCTTTCTTCCTTGTTGTATCCTTTCAAGCACTTCACCCTCACATTTTCCATTTCCTCCTCATCCAACCTCGCTGTCCATTCACTGACTTCACTTCTCTCGAAGGCCATAACTTTACTCATCCCTACATTCACCTTTAGATTCCATTTCTTACATACTTTCCCAAACTCATCCACCAAGCCTTGCAGTCTCTAAGTTGAATGTAGAGGGAGACTGAATTGGTGGCACAGCAGGTTTTTTTTTTTTTTTTTTTTTTCATGTGTCCAACTCTGGGCATAGGCTACACAGCCTGCTATCAAGGCCCACAGTCCTCCTACATACCATACACCTTTACATGTCACCACTTCGATGCTAACATCCACCGTCCATATTGAATACAGGCTAGGGCTGTCTCATACAGGACTGGTGTATTGGTATTAGCGGGGGTAATTTTACAACATGTCAGCGTGTCTTCTGGTAGATCAGTAAAGCTTGATTTAACGAAATTCAAATCCTTAAACTGTTCCCTGCCCCAGCCAGGATTTGAACCTGGGTCCGTTTGGACCGTAAGCCACCTCTCAACCGATCGAGCCACCGCCTTCCCCAGTGATCACTGGGCATACTGTACCATATCAACAAACATGGTTTGCATAGAGGTGGATGATCATCACATGACCCCTCTCTTTGTATCCTTCGAAATATTAACAAAAGTAAGTGTCATCATTAAGTAAGATTTATGTATATATGGTAGGTGGGGGCACTCACCATCCACTCACTTTGGGTGTCTGCCCTTTCCTCTCTTCCATCTTTCCTCTTGTGTCTTCCTTTCCTTCATTCTTTCCGCTTTCTTCTGCCTACAGGCGACTTTATACTCCCTCTCCTGACTTTCCTTCATTCTTTCCTCTTCCTTCTGCCCATGGGTGACTCTACACTGATTGACAAGCCACCGATCATCCATATCCTATGTTGCCCCACGAGGAGCGTAGGAGCCTGGGGCAAGGCAAGGTGGTCCTGACATTTAAGATGAGAGTGACCAGCCTCACTCATCCCTGAGTGGCATTATGTGAGCAATAAACCCCAACCATCCCTTGGATATAAACCTACTCAGGCTCAGTCCGATTGGAATGCCTTAATTACCCACTAAACCACCAGGCGCCATAATTTGGTTGTATGGTTATCACCCAGCGTGGTAAATGGTTTCCTGGTGTACAGGAAACCATTTGGCTTGTCACTCAGTGTAGTCACCTGTAGGCAGAAGGTAGAGGAAAGAATGAAGGAAAGAAAGACACAAGAGGAAGGTTGGAAGAGAGGAAAAGGCAGACACCCAGAGCAGCACTACATTGACTGAGTGGATGGTGAGCACCCCCACCCACCACTGGGATACACAATTTTATCTATCTATCTATCTATTGCCAGACACCATAATCCCGTAAGGGGTGGCCATTTGACTTTGAGTTATTTTTTTTTACGGGGAGGGGCACTAACCCTCCACCAACCCACTTGTTGACACGTAGGGAGCACGTATGGTTTGGTTATATACAATATACAAGGTAAGCGTAAATAATCATATACCAAGGCTGTTATTAAACCGTTAATACAGTATAGTATTCCAATAACTGTTTCCATAATGTGTGCCATCCTTTGATCTTAAGAACAGGTTGAGAGGGTGAATTGGTAAAGGATATAACTGCTGGTTCAGTTTGCTAATCCCACTGTGTTGAAGGTGATAGGGACATTTGAGCTTCTGTCCACACAGCTAGAGCAGTGGAACTGTCTCAACCTAATTAGCCATACACCTTCTGCTGCCTATCCACACTACCTTGTCATTTAGATCATCCCAACTGCTGTCATCCACTCAACTTTTGTTTATACTTTGAAACCGACAATGATTTCCTTGGTTGTTGTTGCTATTTTACCCTGGTATGTCTGGCTGGACAGATCTGTCAAGCACTGGTAGGCAACTGCTTCTGTTGAGTTGCCCTTCAATACATTACGTACACTTTACAGGGATCTGGAACCCCTATGTGGTAGACAGTGCCTCACCAAGGTCAGACCAGGGTGAGGTGAAGGATAACATGAGGAAGTTTGGCTTGTGGATGGACGTTGCTGCTGCATCACCCAGGATGCACAGCACTACCCCGTGTAGGCATCTTGTTAGTGTCTGATTTATTTGGTACATTTATTCACCGATCACAACCACATACAAGTGTGGAAATTACTTTCTTCATGAATATTTTTGGTGTCTCCTCCTGCCTCCCTCCCAGGATGCTAGATATGCATAGTATTGCTGGAAGAGGTAGGAGCTGTTGAATATGAATCTTTTGATGTGTGCCTTTTTAACTTTTCAATGTGCATTCATGGAATGTAATAGAAGTGAATGATTAGCATGTGCTGCCTATGAACCGTGGCCAGGATGGTTGAGAACCTTCTTCATGTGGTTAGTTGGCAGTTTTAGTGACCCTAGCAAGATACATTCATATATACTGTACATCATCTTGGAAAATAACAGTGTAAAAAATTTTCCTTTTGGGAAGAAACTGGCATCTACCCAAGTGCGACCGAATACTGTCAGAGCCTGAGGGAGTTTCCAGTAAGCCCAGTATGCCATAACTTTTGCATGATGTGTCACTTGTTAATTTATTGCATTTCTCCTCCTTTTTTCTTGGCCATTATCAGCCTTGTGTTTGATTTTACCTTCAAGAACC
Organism: Birgus latro; assembly: GCA_018397915.1. NCBI lineage: Eukaryota > Metazoa > Arthropoda > Malacostraca > Decapoda > Coenobitidae > Birgus > Birgus latro. The sequence goes on from JAGKTI010015737.1 coordinate 16,896, forward strand.
ATTTTTTTTATTTTTTTTATACAGCACCTTCTTTGGGTCCAAACTCCATGGCAAATGTGTCAGGAAATGCATGAATCTTGTTTTTAGCAATCAGTGTTCCTTTGGTTTTGGGCTTAACCTTGGGGATAAGAATGGGAAATAATAGTTAGTCATCATCATCATCTAATCCTGTCTTGCCCCATGAAGAGCATATGAGCCCGGGGCTAGGCAAGTTGGTCCTGACATTCAAGATGAGAGTGACCAGCCTCACTCATCCCAGAGTGGCATTACGTGAGCAGTAAACTCCAACCACTCCTTGAATATAAACCCGCACAGGCTTTGTCCAATTGGAGCACCTTAATTACTCACTAAACCACCAGGCGCCATAATTTGGTTGTATGGTTTCCACCCAGCGTAGTAAATGGTTTCTTGGCAAACTGGAAACCATTTGGCTTGTCACTCAGTGTAGAGTTGCCCATAGACAGAAGGAAGAGGAAAGAATGAAGGAAAGAAAGACAGAAGAGGAAGGAAGGGAGGAGAGGGCAGTCACCCAGGAGCAGCAGTACATCGAGTGAGTGGATGGTGAGCACTCCCACCTACCACCATAATAGTTAGCCTGTCATATAAAATTGTGCATGGTGTTAGTCTTTCCATAAACTTCTTTGTAAAAGTTTGAAATTTTCATGAATAAGAGGTATGGTGCAGCCTTCTGGTGGCAGCTTTTGAGAGATGTTGCAGTCAGTTGGTTAAGTGGTTTGGTTGTATGATTTAGAGTGAGTGAAGTGAGATTGATAAAGATGTAGACTTCAGCCGTAGGTGGAGGGAGAGAAAGTGGAAGGTCAAGGGGTAGGTGGAAGAATTATGTGCATAGTATTTTGAATTGTACAGCTCTTAGCATCCAGAAAGGGGTAGAGGCTTTTATGGAACAGAACAAATTAAAGTGAAGTGGTATAAGAGTGAGATGACCCACTGTCACTGGTGTTCTGTGTAATCAGCAAGAATAATAGCAGCTGGGATAAACCACAGAATGATCAGTGGGACGTGGTTGTGGGTGGTTTAGCGGTGCTTTGATGTAGACTGCCATTAATGACAGCTGTTGGACTGGATGTAAACAAATGGGGTTGCTTCTACTTATAGGTTCCACTCTGCTGAAATGCTTAACTGTGTGTTTAAACAAAAGAGCTTATGCTGTACTGTAGTACTGTATTTAAATTTGAATGCATAGTTGCTGAGTGGTTTTCAGTTTGATTTTAAGGCCTGTATCACAGTAATTACATTTGAGTAACACAGGCATTCTTTAACAGTTTCAGTTACCGGACAAAGCTACTGCCCCGCCATGTTCTTAACCTGCTTGAGGAGAAGGGGTGGATAGTGATATCATCTACTGGCATTGGGCAGACTTGCTTGTGGACCCTTCACAAAGAATTAGAACCTGCTGCAAAGCACAATGAAAAGTAGGCAGACCAGCTGGTGTTCAGGTAGTTTAACATTTTTTATAATATATTTCCAGATTTGGAAATGGATAGTAAAGTTTATTAACTTTGCTCATAAGTAATCATATAATGCTGAATGAGTTGAAATTTTATGTTCTGAGGGTATTTCCACATTTATAATGTCTATAATAATAGGGTATGGTTACTATTATAGTTCACCATTTTAATAATAAATTTTATTATCATGAGGAATGATAGGATTTCATGATAATGAACATAAAATGCTACTTATAGTAAAGTTGGTGTCAGGAAGATAATTTTGTGCAGTATTTAAATACTTTCTGTTAAACTGTAAATCTACCAGACGTGTTCGGTATAGTTCATTTTATCATTTTTTTTTTTTTCCCGTAGTCCATAGAAGTTTCATGCTACAATGACCAGTGCAAGTATTGATATTGAAGATTTGTTGCCACCAAAACCACGGGCACCTCAGCCTAGTGACTGCTGTGGTTCAGGCTGCTGTCCCTGTGTACATGATATTTATGAACAGGACTTAAAAAACTGGAGAAAAAAGTGTGACCAGATAAGGAATGGTGATTTAGGACAAAAAATTGTGGAAATTAATAGTGCACTTGTGCCAAATGAGTGGCGAGAATTTGAAATTGTTAAAATAGAGCAGGTAAATATGAATTCTTTTTGTTACACCTTTGGTCTCCAAGGTACTCAGGTGTTAGGTGGAAGTGTGGGCCAACATATTATAGTCAGGCAAGTTAAGAATGGTAGGGTTGTCACTCGTCAGTACACGCCAGTCTCTGATGTGAACAAAACAGGATCGTTTGAAGTATTGATTAAAATTTATCCGAAGGGTAAAATTACTCCCCTGATCAAGGAATGGAAAGTTGGTGACTGTATTCCATGGAGAGGACCTTTTGGTGACTTTACATATCAGGCAAACAGTTATAAACGAATTGTTATGTTAGCTGCAGGTACAGGCATAGCTCCAATGTATCAGATTATTAAAGCAGTTATTGGAAATGAAAATGATAACACCTTTGTAAAATTAATTTATGCAAACAAAAGCATTTCTGATATTTTGCTCCGAGATGAGTTGTTAGACTGCTGTCAGTTTTGGAATTTCACAGTGTGTCATTACCTTAGTGAAGAGTCTGACACCAGTAAGAAAAGATACTGTGAAGAAATGATAGGAAGAAGGATGTCTAAAAGCGATTCACAAGAAGAAATGGTGAAAGGTCCTATTGAATTAACTTTGGTGCTAATATGTGGCACAGATTCTTTTAATAAAGATATGATTAACTCAGCCAAGGATGCAGGCATTCCAGATAGAAATATTTTTAAGTTCTGAAGTTCTTTTTGTGCTTTTTACCATACTGTACTGTTATTCAGTATTCAGTTGCTGCTTAATATTTTTGTTAGCAGAGTCTTGGCTTGAACTATTGTATTTGGTAAGTGTCATGATTCATATAGATATGGTATTGTAGAGTTCTGTAATTGATTCCAAGATAATCAGGCACACTGGCATGTTTGTCTTAGTAGAAGTATCTAGGAAAGTTTTTTTTCATTTAAAAGAATCATATACAGTCACGACTCAGTATGCAACGGTTTGGTATGTGATAAATCAGTAGAACGATGTTGTAAAAATTATACCCATTTACATGTTAATGATTGTGAAATCTGCATATACAATCTTTTTGATGGCCAAGAATGATGATGCCATGCAGATTTATAACACCCATACCTAACAACAGTGTTGATTGCATCATTGTACCATGCATTGCCTATCCCACGTGGTGAGGACTTTCGTAGTCATACCTGGAGTCGGATAGAGGGTGTAGAGAATGTGCATATACAGTAAACTCAAATATCC
>JAGKTI010015738.1:0-20191 GCA_018397915.1 Birgus latro
AAAGATGCATGGAGACATCATTATAGCCGGCTGTTGAATGAGGAGTTTGATTGGGATAGGGAAGGTTTGGAGCCAGCAGATCAAGTGTTTGACTCTTGGCATTTGATTGGCACTCCTACTGTGAGTGAGGCAATAGGCAGGATGCGGGTGGAGAAGGCAGCAGGTGTCCCTGGGTTGACTGCTGAAATGTAGAAGGCCTCAGGCGATACTGGGGTGAGGTTAGTCACTGACCTGATAAATATGATTATATATGAGTGTGTTGTCCCAGATGATTGGCTGAAGAGTGTAATTGTAAGTGTGTACAAAGGGAAGGGTGATACCCTGGAAAGGGGAAATTACAGAGGTATAAAGCTCTTAGATCAGATAATGAAAGTAATGGAGAGAGTTCTAGAAGGTATGATTAGAGAAAGACTGAATATCGATGAGATGCAGTTTGGGTTTATGCCAGGCAGGGGGACCACTGATGCCATATTCATTGTTTGACAGCTTCAGGAAAAATATATTGGAAAGAAAAGGGAATTGTATTTTGTTTTTGTTGATCTGGAAAAGGCCTTTGACAGAGTCCCTAGAGAGGTGGTGAAGTGGGCAATGAGAAAGCTAGGGTTGGAAAAGTGGCTGGTTAGGGTGGTTATGGCCATGTACGTGGGTGCTCGCACCCAGGTAAGAGTGAATAGAGTTTTGAGTGATGAGTTTTCTGTGAATGTTGGTGTGCATCAGGGGTCAGTTTTGAGTCCCTTGTTGTTTATCATGGTACTTGAAGCCCTCTCACGTGACTCCAGTGATGGACTCCCGTGGGAGATGTTGTATGCTGATGATTTGGTGTTGATAGCAGAGAATGAAAAGGAGGCGGAGGAAAGATTTAAGAAATGGAGAGGTGGTACGGGGCAAAAGGGCTTAAGGGTAAATGCAGATAAAACAAAATTGATGATCTCTAAGGTTGGTGGTGGTACAATCAGAGGAGAGGGAGAGTGGCCATGTGCAGTTTGCCACAAAGGTGTGGGAAGTAATTCCATCTTGTGCAGTGTTTGTGATAAATGGATGCACAAGAGATGTAGTGGTATTAGAGGTAGACTGCAAGATAATGCTGATTTTATGTATGCGGCGTGCCAAGGAGAGCAGGTGGAAATTGTTAGGCATGAAAAGATTGAACGTGCTGCTGAGTCTCTTGAGTGTGTGGAAGAGTTTTGTTATTTGGGAGACATGTTATGTGCCAGAGGTGAGGCTGGAGCTAGCTCAGCTGCTAGGGTGGCAAGTGGTTGGAAGAAGTTCAGGGAGCTGTTGCCTCTCTTGACATTGAAAGGACTCTTCTTACATGCTAAGGGGTCTTTGTATGCAGCATGTGTTAGGAGTGTGATGCTGCATGGCACTGAGACCTGGGCAGTAAAGGAAGAGGATATTCGCAAGCTTAAATGTACAGAAATGACAATGATTAGGTGGATGTGGAGTGCGTCCCTGCATGCAAGGCCTGGGGGGGGGGGCTGGGTTTACGATGAAAGAGTTGAGATGTAAAATGGGACTGGAGTGTAATGATGGTGTGATGAGGAGAGGTAGACTGAGGTGGTTTGGACATGTGGAGAGGATGGGGGAAGATAACTGGTTGCAGAAGATGAGAAGTGTTAATATTGGGAGAGGGGCTGGGAGGGGTAGACCGAGAAAAATATGGGACAAGGTCATTTAGTGTGACCTCAGGGTTAAGGGATTGAACAGGGAGGCAGCCAAAGATCGAGCAGCATGGAGAGCCGCCATCAGGTGACCAAGGCCGATGCATGCTAGCATGTTGGAGCCTTCAAAAACAAAACAAAACTGCAAATAAAGGTCTGTCTAGATGGCAACATACCCACCAGTGCCTGAAGCATCTTATGATCTTTCTTCAAAAGTCACCAAGATAGATATTTAATAAACATTTTCTCAGATCAGTGTTTGTGGCAATAAGACGCCTTCGGAAGGCGGCACCAGAAATATGATTTTACAGCAGCGCATAAAGTAATACAGTATATCATAGTTTGAGAGTGAAAGAGAGCGAGTGTTACGAATAAATTGTGTAATAAATGTATGCTTTTTTGGCAGTGCCTAAGGTAATTTATTGTAGTTTGAGAGAGAGAGAGAGAGAGAAAATAAAAACAGGAATGGCAGACAGCATCCCTTCGAATGACAAGATAAGGATAACACTGGTCCCTCTTTCTTTCTCTCATTCTCCAATCCCTCCCTTCTCTCTTGGAGACAGAGAGAGAGAGAGAGAGAGAGACTTACGAATAAATTGTATAATAAATGTGGTTTTATAGCAGTGTGTAAGGTAATTTATCATAGTTTGAAAGAGAGAGGGAGAGAGAGAGGGTTGATTATACAGTAATCACGTGATCCTTGCCACCTCACCATGGGTGGTGGGTTGCTCGTGGCACCAGCTGTTCATCTTCTGGCCATTTTATTTCACCACCACATGACTTTATGTGGTCATATACAGTAGGCACGGAAAGTATTGACGCTAAAGGGCTGACGTCATTTTTTTTCACGTTAAGTGAAGTAGGGTCAATACTACCCTTGCCTGTGATGCGAAATGGGCTGACGCTTTTTCAACGGGAGCTGGCAACCCTGCTTGATAGGTTTGGCACCACAGGAGCAGGCTCAGTAATGTTTGGGCAGCCACAGGAGGAGGATTGTCTCTGTGTGTGATGCACCACGAGGGCATGTTTTGACTCAAATAACACAGTTATTTGCTTACCTACCACATTCTCATCATGCCTAAAGTAACCACAAGCAAGGACAAACATGTGGAAGTGATTACTTTATACAAAGCTGGCCACAAACTCCCATTTATTGCAAATCAGATGGTGTTAGACTGAGGACAGTGCAGAGACTGGTGAAGCAGTTCAAGGACAGTGGGGAGGCCATTCCTCCCACTCCACTTCCCAAGCCTGGGAGACCTCGTAAGACAACCTTCAGGACCCGTCAGCTGATCTCAAGGCAAGTTAGCAAGGATCCAAGGCTAACAGCACGGGATTTAAAAGAAAAGAACCCACAGTTGCTGGCAGATGTGTCTGTCAGAAGTGTGCGGCAACTGTTGCACAACGATCAGGGCTACAGGAGTTTTTGTGCTCGTAAAAAACCACTGCTAACTGCACTTCAGAAGAAGAAGAGAGTAAATTTTTGTAAGAAATATCTTGCCTGGAGTGAGGAGCAATGGAAAACTGTGCTTTGGAGTGATGAGTCAACATTTACTGTCACTGGTACCCCTTCATCACGAGTGTACCGCAAACCAGGCAGTGACCCCCTGGATCCTAAGTACACTTCCAAGTTTGTTAAATGCCCAGCCTCACTCATGGCTTGGGGCTGCTTTACATATTATGGTGTTGGTGAGTTGGTAATTCTACCTGCATATGAAAAAGTGAACCAGAACAATTATTTCGAGCTCTTATGTGATGTTTTAAGTGACTCTTTTGATAAAACCAAGGCAAGAGTATTATGCAAGATTCTGCCCCTGCACATGTTGCAAAGTCAGTGAAACAGTGGCTAACAGACTGTGAGGTTCCCTTTATTCGAGATTGGCCCGGAAACAGCCCAGATATCAATCCCATTGAGAATTTATGGGCGCACATGAAGCGGCAGCTGCGTAGTATGGACACATCATCTTTGCCTAAACTTGAGGCTGCAGTCAAGCAGCTATGGAGCAGTCTTAGTCCGTCTGTTCTGCAAAACTACGCCATTAGTCTCCCCAGACGCCTTAAGAAGATAATAAAGGTGAAGGGGAATGCCAGTAAACACTAAATTCAATGGTGAGTGTTAATTTATTTGTTTCTCCTTGCTAACCACAAGAATGTTTTCTTTTTTTTAAGATGGCGTCAACACTTTCCGCGCATACTGTATATTGACATGTGTGCTAACATTTCCAAGACACTGATGTGTGTTTCATTCAATTCCGTAAAACTTGAAATTTCGGACAAGTTGTCACTTGGCACTAGGCACATAAGAAACCATTGGTCGCTCTCCACGGGTTACATAAAAAATTTGTGTAATACGTAAACTAATGTTAATATGTGCCACACTGTATTATGAATGAATGAAACGTGATCCACTCAGTAAAATTTCAGTTTAAACATGAAATTAAGTGTCTTAGGGTCCCACCCAAAAATCCGAAAAATCTGATAATCCGAATGATGCTCGGTCCACTGTCATTTGGAATGGACTTTTACTGTACATGAATATACACAAAGAAGGGCAGAAGTACTGTACATTTGGATAAATGTTCTACTGAAGTGGAAGTGTTTGTGAGGAAGATGCAACTGGTTCAATCATGTGAAAACATACCTGTATGACTACACCGATTTAACTACCGGTATAACAGTAAAGTAAGCGGAAAGTGTACTGGACATAAAAGCATTGTGGCTCCTGCTGATAAAAGATGAAAGAATGAGTTTCATAACTGTGACAAAATGAGTCACTCCATTGTTCAAAACAGGACCTGTTGCCTGAACCACCTAACAGTGACCGGTTAAATCCAAATGGTTGTGGCTGAGTGGCTTCAGTAAAACTGCATTTTTGGACAGTCAAGATTATTCTGATTTTATTTCTAACTTAATCTAACCTTACCCATCTAAGTTATCCTAATTAATGTAACCTAAGCAATCAAACCAAACTACCCTAACAGTTAACCTAAATTGCCTAAGTGCAAGGTTTGACTGTCCAAAGGTGCAATAATAAAGTAGTTTCAGTTTGGCTGGAGAGAGAGAGCAGGAAGAAGAGCAGATAAATGGGCAATCCAACAAACCAGCCTGGGGGTGATTTTATCACATTAAGCAAGTTTGCTAGAGACAGTATGGCAATGATGATTATGATTCAATGATCACTAAATATAGTATTTTTTAAAATATTCTGTTTTTAAAGGTGCCTGAGTATTTTGCATTTCTGACAGTAGGTAGTGTGGCCACTGCAAGTATTAATGAGCTCCAATAAGTTTCATCTCTTACTGCTCTTTCGAAAGTGACTCTAAATGGCACAAAATAGTGGAACCACCAAAACAGTAAATAACATGATAATGAGAACATACAGAAGCATACATGGCTAGAATGGGAAGGTCAAAATGTTTCCACGGTTTTCTCCAAGTCTATCAGTCTATCATCAAAAACTTTATTGGAGATTTTTTTTTTTTTACATCGAAGAGAGGCCACAAAAGTTTAAAAATAACATTTAAATAATTATCCAACACTGAACACTTACCTATTACCCAAGTGACAATGAATCTACCATTGTCGTTAAACAACAGATATTAAAACAGTGCTATCCAAATCTAACCAGGGAAATCCATTACAGTGAGCTATGCTACTGTACCAACTTCATTAAATACTGTATACAACTGTTTCGTCTGTCGTTCTTCTGCTCAACTACCATTGTAAAGAATGTAAATTAACATGTACGAGGCCACTTTGCCTATTGAGACGTGAATCCATCAATTTATCACACTAACTCAGACATTCATATAATGCCGGAATTACTGCAGTTGGCCAGATTAGGAGGGTAATTAGAGGCCAAGAGAGGTAGCAATCTGACCTGCCCTTACAGGTCGTTTCGTGGAGTTGTTAAAATTCTTTCCCGTGTACAGTACCATATTTAGCCTACAACAAAATTCTGCCACCTTACCGAGGCCATTGATGAGATCTGAGGCCAATTGGAGGTATAAAACTCAAGTATTGAAGGAAAATAAAGCGTGAGAATGTAGAATCACCCCCACTGTTGACGTCCTCCCTCACACTGGCATCAAACATTCGAAATTCACCAATCAGGAGGCGAGAATCCGCGCAGGCGTCAATACAATGTTTACCCGGGATATTTAAACACATCTTGTGTTTTAAAACTGATGTTCAATCTGTTTTGAATGCACACAGAATAGCTAATGTTGCGATGTCCATGCAAGAAGTAAACACTCGGACTATCTTAAAGTTTTCAATGAGCTTTAACGAGGCTTGGGCACCCTTTGCCCATCCCATTTTTAAAATCTCATCTATGTACCTGGCTCAATCAAATCCGGCTAATCTGATACTCATTTATGTCTAATTAAGGCCATATTATCATCATAGCCCTCCTGAACAATTTGAGACATTCTACAGCCCGAATGTCTACCTATCGTTTTTTTTTTTTCACTCTTACCTATTTGCTGTTAACCTGCTCCAGCCAGTCCCAACAAATATCAAAATTTCACCTCTCCATCTTGTTCTTTGTGTACCATTCCATGGGCTGTCACTCAACGATCCCGATTGTTCATTTGTTATTCATTCTAAGGGCATGAGCCGCCCATAACCATTTATGTCATTTTACTGTGGTCATACTGTCTTCTCATACTGCATTTGCGTCTGTCGCGGGGACGCATTCAGTCTCCCTATACTAAAATAAACCTTTTCATTCTTCACTGACTACTCCTCAGAATGAGCTAGTAGGCTACCAGAGTGATTTTAACGGGGAAAACAAAATAAATCGCGGAGGAAGAGATGCCACGAAATCTGCTGAGCCAACAAGATTAAGAAGGTCGTAAACATGCAAATTTCAAGAGTCAAAAAAAATCTAATTGCTGAAAAGAATAAAAATCAGCGAAAATCAGTGAATCTCATAATTACCTTTAACCCAGTCGGTACCAGTACGCTTTAGCGTGGTAACACCAATATGAGTGGATGGATCCACTGCCCAGTTATGCAAATGTTCCTCAGCTCCCTTCCTATACCCCGCAAGGAGAATGGTGAACTACAGAGAAAAGGACAGCTTCAGTCTGCAGTACACCTGGCTCACATTCAGAGGAGCCTAGGGCTACAACAACCCATCCTGTGCGATGACGCTTTATAGTGCCAGTAAAGGGCCTTTGTCGGCGAGTTACGAGCTAGGCCATTTAAACTGGAAGCAATGAAATGTCGCCTTACACTCCGACAATGCCTAGAATATAATGATGGCTACCTACCTATTAAGTTTCACGCCTCTGCGAGAAACTGCCTGGCGTGTGGCCTTCTTCTGATGATTTTCGACATGCTGCACTTGGCGAGTGTCACGTGCCACGTGCACCGCCTGAGTGCGATGAAGCCTGTCAAAAACAAATATTAAAGAATTGGGCTATCATGTTGTGCAAACCACGCAGTGATCGGCCATGTTGTTGCTGAGATATAAGCTTCTCAAAAGCATTACAGTCGGGCCGGGTCGAGCCGCTCATATGTGAGAAAATACTACTACTTGACGAGAGACTCGCGAGGGCTTCGCCCTTCGCTCGTAATTACTCATGCTACCTCCAAACGCTTACAATTTACCCGGGGGAATTCTTGTAGCGATGGGTGTTGAGAAGTTATCGCCGTTAATATCGTCATTCTTAAGTTTCCCCGAAGATTGATAAAATCATCTGTCGGTGGCAAGAATAAAAGTTAATAAAACAAATGTGGGCAACAGGATGTAACTCTTTCGGAGTATGGGTTCTCTATGATGACCCTCTATGACCACTCCTGGATTGTATGTTGTTACAATGATCCTACAGTGAAGTGGACTCCTGTCTGACGGTGTTTCTTCCTTCTCACATCATCTGACAAAGCTGATTAACCCCTTCTCAAGTAACGAGTTTTACTGGTCCATTCTTATTATTTTCACACGATTAAATCAACATAGGAATAGTATCACATATTGAAAAGGTTAATGTCTAACCCCTCTTCTTCGAAAGGCCTCTTTGAAAGTGAATAAAATCATCCGGAGATAGCAAAAATGAAATACAAATGATGTCTGTGGCTTTAATATATTTAGAATATGCCTGGATGAGATGATCTTGTAAGAGGGCGATAACTTGGTGTTACATATCATTCGACTGGGACAAAAACCCTCTAAAAAGTGGACCAGAAAGCTCTCTTGCATGAACGCAAAGGACATCGGATTTTTGGGCTTAGATTACAAAACAAACTGGGCTTGGATTCAGTCATACAATCAACTGATTCAACTTCCTTTACCATGCAGGGAAAACAAAAGTCGTGACAAGGTTCTACTCTCATCTTTTCTTGTCCTTCTTACGTAAAGGAATTGATTATAGGTTTGTTCATGAGCCTTAGGTTTGGTGTGTGTGTGTGTGTGTGTGTGTGTGTGTTCTTACCTTACCTAATTGTTCTTACCTAATTGTATCTTTACAGGAATGAGTCAAGCTCGTATTGTCCCGTGTCTTAAACCATTTTTATCAAATACATCTCCTTAAATTTATGAATTGTTTTGACACTGTTTCATTCGGTAGTGCATTCCACTGATCAATTGTCCTATTTGGGAATCTAAATTTCCTTACTTCTTTATCACCTCTCTTTTTATGCAGTTTTTTTTGCAGTGTCCTCTTGCTTATACTTCCTCATAGGTTATACTGTATATTCATTTATGTCTATTTTATCTTTCTCTGATATGCATTTATATAGCATAATCATGTCTCCTCTTTTTTCTTCTCTCCTGTATGTTGGCAGATTCAGTTTTTCTAATCTTTCTTCATAGCTTAGATCCCTTAAGCTTGGTACCCATCTTGTAGCAGCCCTTTGAACTTTTTCAATCTTATCTATGTGTTTCTTGAGATGAGGATTCCAGACTACTGATGCATACTCCAGGGTTGATCTGATGAATGATGCTTTATCTTCCTCAGCATGTCTTCATTAATGTATGTGAATGGTACTCTCATATTTGCAGTGTATACAGGTTCTGTACCTTTTCATTTATGTGGTCTGCCGGAGTTAGTCTGTTATTGATAATCACACCTAAGTCCTTCCCTCTTTCTGATGTGTGTAGGGTTTTCCTTCCTAATTTATAATTACAATCTGGTCTCTTCCCACCTTTACCAAACTTTATTACATGACACTTGTCCACATTGAATTCCTTTTTTTTGTGTGTGTGTCCGACTCTGGGCATAGGCTTCACAGCCTGCTATCTAGGCCCAGCAGTCCTCTAACATACCATACACCTCTACATGTCACCACTTTGGCACTAACACTCACTGTCCATATTCAATACATGCTAAGGCTGTCTCATACAGGACTGGTGTATTGGTATTAGCGGAGGTATTTTTACGACATGTTGGCGGGTCTTCTGGTAGACTATTAAAGCCTGATTTAATAACATTCAAATCCTTAAACTTTTCCCTGCCCCAGCGGGGATTTGAACCTGGGTCCGCTGGGACTGCAGGCCACCTATTTGCCATGTATTACTCCATTCATGAAGTTTATTTAATTCTTCTTGTAGCTCTTTCCAAGAGTCTATGTTAGTAATTCTCCTTTGTGTTTTTACATCATCGGCAAACATATTTAGATAGCTTTCTGAAATACAGGAGTTAGGGGTAAAGGCTGCAGATGACACACACACCACTGCAGACAATGCCAACACCCCCAGCCCCCAAAGGACTACCGGGGGTCTGTCGCCTTCGCTGAAGCGGCTCGGAGCAGGAACGGCTCACCTGTATCCTTCCCCGACACCCCTCTTGCTCCCAGCTGACATCCCGGGAAGGTAACAGTCAACGGCGCCTAGTCTCCAGCAGAAATTCCACTCGCCAGGTAAGGGGTGGAGTTGTCTTAACAACTCCATGCAACGCCACGGTATCGGCCCTTGTCCATAATGGGAAAGGGTCAGAACCGGCCACAGTCCGTTCCCCAGTCCCTATCCCGCTGCAGGGCCGCGATACAGGCCGTAAGTCGTATTGGTCGGATGGGACAGGCCTCAAGCCGTCTACGACCTGCAGTCAATCCCCCCAGAGTAGCAGTGCAGCACCGGCCACTAGTCGTGCTGGGTACAAGGCAGGACAGGCCAGCGTCCATCCCTCTGCTACCTTCTCCCGCAGCCCTACGGTACCGGCCACTAGTCGTACTATCGCTGCTGTCTCCTGTAGGACCGCGACATTGGCCTCTAGCCACGTCGGGCACGAGGCAGAGCAGGCCACAGTCCGTTCCTCCCCTACAGGAGATTCTCCCTCCCCTCACGGAGACAGGGTAGAGCGAGCTGTGACTCGCATTTTCCCTGGGGTCCAACGGGACAGGAGAACCGCCGTGCAGGCCACTAGTCGCACGGGGGAGGCAGAGTTGGCCACAGTCCACTCCTCACTCTCTACTCTCAGGATAGCTCCTGAGGAGGAAGCCCTTCGTGGAGACAGGTGTATTACGAATGGAGTACAGTGTGCCCTAGTTGTGTTATGTCACTTTCCCTCCCCTAGTGAATTGACTTACACGGTGCTCACACATGAAAACTATATTACAGTGATCGCGCCGCCCCTTGTCTGTCACTCTTCTCCCTCCTCAGTTTAAAGGCACGCTAATGCTCAGTGAATCTGTCGACACAGTGTTCTGCTAGAAACCACGCTAATAGAAGTGATTGTGCCTCCCCTTGGTTATACCACTCACCCTTCCCCCTTCAGTGTTAAGGCACATTGACCACTGTGTAACTGTTTACCTGCGAGTGTTTCCTCGAGTATAGAAATACCTCAGTACCCCCCCCTCAGTGTGTGAAAGTGTGGCGTGGCTCCATTCGTGATAGACTGCCAACCAGATCTGTATCTATCATGTATAATGTAGTTTAACCAGTATATCAGTGCCGTTCAGTGTTATACAATTGTGGTGAATTGTAATAAGAGTATTTTCTGTGTCCGAGATACCAGTGTAATAGAAGTGCCGTAATTACTGGGTTTATACTACCATACTTTCCCTAAGCCGGTAGAGAGACAGATTGTGATTTAGTAAAACCTTGTGCTAACCCATCTCCGGCCAACCCAAATTTATTGCATTTAGTGTTGTCTTATTTGTCTCTGGGAAGATATTTACAATACATGTGCCTTGTTTTTGTGCCCAGTCCTTTCCTTAGAAATGCTGACCCGGTCTTGAAAAAGAACCCTCTGTAAGTCTGAGTGTTTGAAGGGACGAGAAGTCGGCCCTCGGAGACGCGACAGGTAAACACATCACCTCTCGCATACGTATCTAAGGGTCGAGTAGTCGACTCTGAAATACGTAGCATAACACTGGTGGCTAGCGGTGGTTCTTGACCCAGACGGTGGGAAAAAGGACTGGGAAAACTTTGTGAAAATGGCAGCTAAACCACACGTGCCCCTACCAAAATTCGACCCAGAACAATGCGACATCACTACATACCTGGATATGGTCAAGCCGCTACTTCACATCGTGTTCGATAACGACAGGCAGAAAATAGCTGTCACTCTACCTCACCTGGGAAAGGCGGTATCTATTGTAGCACCGAAAATAGTCTCAGTTCTCACATGGGCCAGATTTGTAAAAATAGTAACAGAGTCCATTACCCCTTCCGTAGGAAAAGTTGCTGCAATGTCACAACTCGACTCTTTGAAATATGACGGCAGCTTGGACAACACAAAGATCCAAGCAAGGCGGCTCGTCACCGCCGCGTGCCCAGACGCTGACATAGACACCCGGGACCAGCATTTGTTCAGCACTCTCCTAAGAATACTTCCGGGCACAGTGAAAGAACATTTCACTATCGATGACCCGTCAGGAGACTTGGACCATGACATTCAACTCGTCAGACGCCTCCTAGCAGTCCGCTCCACCCCACAGCACATCGGCGCAGACACTAAATGCCCCACACAGGCAACGGCGCCCCCCACCCACGCAAACCATCCAGCAACACCCACCAATCCCAGGGCACACCCTTCAAACATTATCACCATCAACCCTTGGGAATTTCCTGCTTGTAGCCACAGATGCCCTATATATGACATCCGTAGGCAGCTACAAGCTGCCCAGTGCAGGACCACCACAAAAGAGTGCCTACCCCTTGCCTCCCCACATGACAAGGGGTCACACGCCGATTGTTCACAGTCTGGGGGAAGTAGAGCCCAACAAAGAAGGCGCTCAGGAGGCAGAGCTCGGTGGAGAAAACGCCCTAAACCGCCCCCGCACCTCTCCACATCGGTGGGGGCCACTTTATGTCACCCCTCAACCTACAACCAAGGGAAAATTAAAGAAGTAATCCGGTGAGATCTCCAATCGTCTCCGGAGCCCCCTCAGCCACACTGTGCACCCCTACTTTTTCCCTCTTCTCACTCTTCTCCCACTATATCTTCCATCTTACCACCTCCTCCTCCTAACCCCCCCTCTTCCTCCACACACCACTTTCCCCGCTACCATCGCCTCCTCCCATCCCTCTTCCTCCTCATTACTGCCCCCCACCTATCACCACTCTATCACGCCCTCTCGCTCCCCGACCCCACCTGACACCGCATCTTTCACCACTAAACCAACCTCACTGCCCCAGATACACACCACCACCCACCGCACCACCTCACCACCAGCAGCCATTCCACACCTCGCAACTGACTCACACAACTCATACTTTTCACCCTTCCCTAACTCATCTTATCTCTCACCCACTTCTCCCTTCTTATCTTCCTTCCGTCCCTCACCTCCGACCTCATCACCACTGACACCACCTTAAGATCCATCTCTTGCTACCACGCCGCCACCGCAAGCCGAGCCACCCAGCCGAAAGACTCCAAACCTAACCACAAACCTCTCGCAGCACCCCCGCCAACACACACCACCTCCGGCCTCCCACGCCCCACCACCAGCATCCTGCTTACTCCCAACAACCACACGACGTCTCCAGTCGCCACCAACACCAGTCTCCACCACCAAAACAATCCGAGCCAGCTACTTTGCTCATTCACCAGCAAAATACTCCAGTGCACCCTCACCTACACCCCCGCCATCACCCACACCACACAAACGGTTCAACAGTCACCACCAGACCTCCTCTGCTCTCCCGCCTCCTCATTCCCCTCAACCCTCTCCCCCTCACCTTCTAACACCTTGCCCTCACCCTTGCCAGCACACGTCTCTCCACAGGAGGCGCCACTCACCACCATGCCACCAACCAAGCCGCGCAACCCCGCAACACCCAGATCACCGTCAAGCTACGCCCCTGTATACCCACACAAACACACACAATACACCTCTGCACTCTCCCCACCCCACCCACCGTCTACTCGCCCCTCACTCCCAGCCTACCTATCAGACAGAACCACCACCTTAACGTCTTCTTCAGCATCCAGCACCTCACCATCAAGAACTGCCACTCCAGTCACCATGCAGATCCAGCATGTCACCTGGCTTCCACCTCACAGACAACCACCCACCGCCACCCACACCTCACTACCACAAACTCCGCCCACTCTCTCTCCCGCGCCCCACTTTCCCTCCCCACCAACCCTACATCTAACCACCACAACCACCCGTTCTGGGAGCACCTTACAGCCCCTCTTCAACACCCAACACCTCACCATCAAGAACCGCCACTCCAGTCACCACGCAGATCCAGCATATCTCCTGGCTTCCGCCCCACAGACGACCACCCGCAGCCACCCGCACCCACCCGCACCTCACCACCACAAACTCCGCCCACTCTCGCTCCCGCGCCCCACTCCCCCTCCCCACCAACCACATGTCTAACCACCACAACCATCCGTTCCAGGCACATCTCACGCCCACCATCCCGATACATTTCCACGCCCACGCCAACCCCTTCCCCCTCCATAGGCAATCCGCCCACACCAACACCTAACACCTCTCCTATAATCCTTCCCCTCCACCAAGTCAAGTGGAAGATTCCACCCCGCTGCCATCCCAGGGGAACACCCACTCCACTACCACCAGGGCATATAAACCGGCCTCGCCTGCCACTGGCCAGCATCCTCCACCGCACCACCAACACCGCCACCATGTGCATCCAGAGGGTGACCTGGATCCCATCGCAGGGTCGACACCATCGCATCCAGAGCATGCATCACCTGCTACGACTCCTCCAGCAGACGCGCCGCTCTTCCACCCTCCGCATCACCTACGCTCACCACCTGCAGCCCAGCACTACCACCCACCACTGGACCACCTTCCTGCACCACCTCACGCCCTTCCACCGAACTCCCAACACCAACATGTACCATCTCCAGTCACGGGGTCGTGACTTCTTCACGGGGTAGAGTGGTTAAATACATGAGTTAGAGGTAACGCTGCAGATGACACAGACACCACTGCAGATGACGCCAACACCCCCAGCCCCCAAAGGACTACCGGGAGTCCGCCGCCTACGCCGAGCGGCTCGGAGCAGGAACGGCTCACCTGTATCCCTCCCCGGCGCCCCTCTTGCTCCCAGCCTACGTCGCGACAAGGTAGCAGTTGACAGTGCCTAGTCTCCAGCCGAAATTCCACTCGCCAGGTAAGGGGTGGAGTAGTCTTAGCAACAACCACGCACCGCCGCGGTATCGGCCATTGTCCATAATGGGAAAGGGGCAGAACTGGCCACAGTCCATTTCCCAGTTGCCATCCCACTGCAGGGCCACGATACAGGCCGTAAGTCATATCGGTCGGGTGGGACAGGCCTCAAGCCATCCATGACCTGCGGTTGATCCCCCCAGAGTAGCCCCGCAGCACCGGCCACTAGTTGTGCTGGTACGAGGCAGGACAGGCCAGCGCCCGTCCCTCTGCTACTTTCTCCCGCAGCCCTACGATACCGGACACTAATCGTACTATCACTGCTGTCTCCTGTAGGACCGCAAAGTTGGCCTCTAGCCACGTCGGGCACGAGGCAGAGCAGGCCACAGTCCACTCCTCCCCTACAGGAGATTCTCCTTCCCCTCACGAAGACAGGGTAGAGCGAGCTGTGACTCGCGTTTTCTCTGGGGTCCAACAGGACAGAGGAACTGCCGTGCAGGCCACTAGTCGCACGGGGGAGGCAGAGTTGGCCACAGTCCACTCCTCACTCTCTGCTCTCAGGATAACTCCTGAGGAGGAAGCCCTTCATGGAGACAGGGTAGAGCAAGCCTCGACACAGTCCGCTCCTCCTCTACAGGAGATTCTCCTTCCCCTCACGGAGACAGGGTAGAGCGAGCTGTGACTTGTGTTTTTCCTGGAGTCCGACAGGACAGAGGCACCGCCGTGCAGGCCACTAGTCGCATGGAGGAGGCAGAGTTGGCCACAGTCTGCTGCTTACCCTCTACTCCTAGGATAGCTCCCGACGGGGAAGTCCAATGCCTGGGCCACTCTGTTTCCTGTGGCAGGGTGGGATGCACTCCCTTCCCTACAGGAGGCGAGACTGGGGCAGACCCTTTCCTGGAACCGTGGCAAGGCCATACCCAAGGCCTTGGTTCCCTTAAACCCCTCCTATGCAGGCAGCAGCAGCAGCCGAGGCAGAGTTCCTGTAGGCAGAGCAGCCGGCGCCAGTTCGTATCAGTTACTCCCTCAGCCCGAAGTTCCTGCGAGGTGGCCCTGATGGCGACACCGCCCTCCAGCCATTGCCGCAGTCCAGCCACCCCGGGTTCCAGTACCTTGAGTCCCCAGACACCCCAGGGCCTGCTCAGGACTCCAGGGTGTGACCTACATGTTGGTGGGGCCTCACCAGGCACTCCCTGGAGCTGGCGTCAGGTCCGCCTGTTGGCTCTCTTCAGCCCCAGCCCCTAGCCCCACACCTCTGTGTGGGGCCACTTGAAGGACAAGCCTCTCCTCACCCTCCAGACGGAGGAACCATTACTCAGCCCACAAGTGATAGAAGAGAAGGACTCTAACAGTGTGCACCTCTTAGACCAGTGAATGTATTCGGCCGTACATGTGACACGAGTGGTTTCTCTCAGTGTATTATCAGTGAAAGTGACCAGAAAACCCCAGTGTATAAGATTGGACAAGCCGTCTAGTGGTCTGGGTCCAGCTGTATTACGAACAGAGTACAGTGCGCCATAGTTGTGTTATGTCACTTTCCCTCCCCTAGTGAATTGACCTAAACGGTGCTCAAACAGGAAAACTGTATTACAGTGATCGTGCCACCCCTTATCTGTCACTTCTCTCCCTCCCCAGTGTAAAGGCACACCAATGCTCAGTGAATCTTTCGACATAGTGTTCCACTAGAAACCACTCTGATACAAGTGATTGTGCCGCCCCTTGGTTATACCACTCACCCCCTCCCTTCAATGTCAAAGCACATTGACCATCGTGTGTCTATTTACCTGCGAGTGTTTCCCCGAATTTAGAAATACCTCATTCCCCCCCTTCCAGTGTGGCGTGGCTCCATTCGTGATAGACTGCTAACCAGATCTGTATCTATCGTGTATAATGTAGTTTAATCAGTATATCAGTGCCGTCCAGTGCTATACGATTGTGGTGAATTGTAATAAGTGCATTTTCTGTGTCTGAGATACCAGTGTAATAGAAGTGCCTTAATTACTGGGTTTATACTACCATACTTTCCCTAGGCCGGTAGGGAGACAGATTGTGATTTAGTAAAACCTTGTGCTAACCCATCTCCGGCCTCCCAAAAGGCGAGGCAATTTATGACGAATGAATGATCTCTGGCCAACCCAGAATCTTTTGTATTTAGTGATGTCTTATTTGTCTCTGGAAAGATATTTACAATGCATGTGTGTAAGAGTCTACTGCCTTGTTTTTATGCCCAGTCCTTTAATTAGAAATGCTGACCCGGTCTTGAAAAAGAACCCGCTGTAAGTCTGCATGTTTGAAGGGATGAGAAGTCGGCCCTCGGAGACGCGACAGATAAACACATCACCTCTTGCATACGTATCTAAGGGGTGAGTAGTCGACCCTCAAATACGTAGCATAACATTTACAGTGTTATGTAATGTAAGAAAACTCTTCATGTTTTGGATATCTCCGAGTTGTTAACTGTTTACTCTTTCCCCGTTGAGTTTGTGCTAGAAGTTTCTCGAGTAATGCAAGCTTATTGTTATGCTGGGTGTTTTAGGGTGCGACTTCTCGTCCCTTGTACACGGAGCCTGGAACGGGGTTCTCTTTCTAGACCGGGTTGGGGTCTATTAACCCGCCGAGTCCCATCGACGTACAATGTACGTCGCTACTTTTTTCCGCGGACAGACCCAACGACGTACATCGTACGTCACGCAATTGCAAGGCCCATTGTGTGCACAATTTTCAACATTCGCGGGTGATTTTTGGTAGGCATATGTGGGAGACCTTCCTCTACCTGCTGTCAAGCAGGGATACTGCGTGGCCCCTCCTAACCCCCCCTTCCCCCCCTCCCTCCCACACTGAGCAATTCACCTGTTAGCAGCAACCTAGCCAGTAAAGGTATTTTGCCACACGGTCTCTCTAATGGCAAAATTCACGGGGAAAGTGATTCCTGAGGTGGAGGACAAAGAAACAAAGAAGCTAGAGGTAGAAACAAACAGAAGTGATGAGGTGGTAATGTCATAAAGGAAGGTGCCATATACTGGGGTTTTGGGTAAGTGAACAATGCTTATAAACGCCTATATTATTGTTTGAAAACCATTATAGACTTTTACTACACATAAATTCGTACCAAATAAATGAAATAAATACGTAATTTAAAGTGGCTTGGATTAGTCAACCCTTCCATAGTTCGTTTTCTTAGCCAGGTACCCTGAAAAAGAAGGAAAACGTAAGGTTGAGTGACACCTGTATCAAAATTTTTTTACCTCAGGATCGCGATTTCACTATGAATTTTCGATGTTTCTCACCAAAAGCGAAGGTTTCAGCCAAAGAACAAAAAGTCGAAAATCGGTCGGGATCTGGGGGTAGGCTGGGTAAAAAAATGGTCGGGATTCGGCAGGTTAAGGCAATCCGAGGGAACAGGGCATAAAAAGGCAGGGCAACAACCTTACAAGTATATTACCAACAAATTACAACTCTGACACAACATGAATACGCACTTTACAGGAAAATAGCTATAACACACAGACATAGACAGAACCAGGAGACTTGGGGGCAGGAGAGGGCTGGGGCTGGTTGGCGGCCTGCGTCAGGATGCTCCGGGTCGTCAGGACTTCCGGTGGCTGACTGGTTCGTCTGGGCGTTATCAGAGGGCCGTGCATGAGAGGGTGGGCCCTTCCACAGGAGTCAGGGAGGGGAGAGGGAGGCCTCGGGCTTAGGGGCTGGGCCTGAACAGGGCCAGGAGGCGTGTTTGCCTGCGCTTACTCTGGGGACGTCGCTTGTGGCTGGAGAGGTCTCACCCCGGGGTCCTAGGGACGTCTCAACTGGTCCCAGGGCTGCGGTCTCGGTGCTGAGCCTCCGTCAGGTCTGGACTGCGGCAGCTCGGTGTGACAGAGTCCGATAGGGGCTGGGGTTGCCGGGGGTGGAGGGAGAGGGCTAGGACTCCTGATACCAAGGGTCCTTGCCAGGCCTCCTCCAGCTGCTGGTCGAGGGCAAGGACGCCTCTGTGGGGAGGGAGTTTGAGGGCACTTTCCTGTGCCCCTTCTTTTAGTAGAGCAGCAGGGTGGCTGTCTCCTATGTGTGGTGAGGTGGCCATCACCTTCCCTCCTTTTATGGAGTTAGAGCAAGAGCGGCTAGTGCCCGGCTTCTCCCCGTGTGCGGCTAGGTGGCCATCACCTGGTGTGTGTAAGTGCGGCGAGGTGGCCGTCACTATCCCTCCTTTTATGGAGTTAGAGCGAGGGCGGCTATTGGCTGTGTCCTCCCCATGTGTGGCTAGGTGGCTATCACTCGGTGTGAGTACGTGCAGCAAGGTGACCATCACTCTTCCTCCTTTTATGGAGTTATGGCGAGGGTGGCGAGGTGGCTGTCTCCTCCCCATATGTGGCAAGGTGGCCGTCACCCGGTATGGCTAAGGGAGGGAAGCAGCAGGTGGATGGCTAGTGACCGACTCCGGAATGCTGTCTGGGGCTGTAGGAGTAGCCTCACCCTGAACCTAGCGATGGCTGATACGGCGGAGGTGTAATGCGCTGTTACTGCCACCTGCACGGTGGCTTACCTGAGCGCGAGAGGAGCACACAGGAGAGGTACAGGTGTGCCCGTTTTGAGCGGAGCGCTCGCTGCTCACTTTCGCTCCCTGGGTATCTCCTCCTGGGGTCGGTGTCTGGCCCAGGTGAGGTTGAGGGTGAGCTTTGCTATTCTATATTTTACTTATATCCTGCATTTCACCACCATTGACGTAGAAAAAATCACATCCCCGTGCCTGGAGGTGGTATGTATAGGTGGTGGTGGTTTGGTGTTGAGGTGTGAGGTGTTGCAGGAGGGATGTCCAGTGGGTGGTGAAATAGTCCGGCTGGTGGTCTGGGCTGATGGTGATGTACAGTGTGGAGGGTTGGAGTGACTCCTGAAGGAGGCGCAGCAGGTGAGACGTTCCGCGAACGCGCCTTTTCTTGCCTGTGATGGGGATCCAGATGACACAGCGGATCTTCATGGTTGTGGATGGTGGTGCAGTGATGGTGGTGCAGTGATGGTGGTCTGTGGCTGTATGCTGGCCACTGACGGGAGGGCTGGCGTTTTATGCCGGTGGTTGGCGGTAGTGAAATCCCTTGGGAGTGCAGCTGGCTTGGTTGCCGGCAGGGCCTGGTGAATGCGGAGCATTACTTGGTTGGTGTTGGGCGGTATTGGGGTGGTGGGTGGTGAGGGGGAGGGGGTGGTATTGTATCGTTGGGATGGGCGTGAGATTCGCCCAGAACGGTTGATGGAGGTGGTGAGTGTGGGCGTGGGCGGGGACGGAGGTGGAGGGGCGTGGGCTGTGGAGCGTTTGTTGCGGGTGGCTGGGGGTGGTGGGAAAGGTGGAATTGGTGGGGTGGTGGGGAAGGTGGAATTGGTGGGGTGGTGAGGGTGGGGGAGGGTTGAGCTGGGGGAATGCGGCGTTGAGGGGAGGGCGCGGTCTGTTCCGGAGGTGCGAGTTGAAGCTGGCATAGTGGTGTGAGTGATGGTGGCGGATCAAGGCTTGTTGAATGCGAATCGGGAGAAGTAGCATGAGTGTGTGAGTGAGGTGATGCGGTCTTGGGGAAGGTGGAAGTGGCGGGAGACAAGTGGGGTGAGGGGGGGAGTAGGTGAGGAGGAAGGGAGGGGTGACAATGTGGAAGAGGGAGAGGGGTTAAGGTAGAAGGAATAGGAATCGGCGGATGAGGTATGGGAGGAGGGGGACGATGCAGCTGTGGGGCTGGGGGATGCAGGTGGGAAGCGGGTGGCATTTTGTTCAGGGTATACGGTCTGACCGTATCGGTTACGGGTTACGATACGTATGCAGGGTGTTGTTGTAGTCAATGGTGACTTGGTATGGGTTGGGGATGTTGGTGATAGTGTAGGGGCCCATGAATCGTGGGGTGAGTTTGGGTGGGGTTGGCAGTCGGGCCACCATAACGGTAACTCCAGGCTTGTAAGGTGAAATACAGGAGTTAGGGGTTAGAGCCACCAACCACCCGGCAAGCGGAGCAGATGACACCAGCTCCCCC